>DWLS01004326.1:0-14150 GCA_018246255.1 Pachliopta kotzebuea | reverse complement strand
CCCTACCCACTAAACCTACCGCGAAAGCCATCAGCCGTTATGAATGGGATGCCCCGGATCTGTCAGCGACAGGGCACTCCATATAAAAGCCTAAGGCAATCGTCCAAATATATTTGTTATAACAACAGGAACATATATATTGAATTCTTACCCTAACTATCAATTAAACTATATAAATTAACCAGGACACGATTCTGAACTCGATGTACCAATTGTGGATCCTGGGCGCACTGGATGGAACAGGTGCGCTGACACCGCTCGGCCGCCAGATGGCGGAGTTCCCTCTGGACCCGCCGCAGTGCCACATGCTCATTGTATCTGCTGAAATGGGCTGCAGCGCTGAAGTCCTCATTATTGGTATGTGGAAAACATATTTAACTAAGCCACCTTGTTTATCTACTACGGGCCTTAAGTGATAATAAGACCGTGGATGGTGTAACGTTACCGTCCAGTTTACTCCGGCTCTCACATGTTCTCAGTCAGTACATAATCCTTTCTTCTGTGCTTCTGTTATGATGGCAGATTATATGAGGTTAGTAATAGTAGCCAGATTTAATTCTAACAGGCCTTGGAATCAACTATACTCTACAGCATGTGATCTTGGAATCAAACAAGAGACTTCAGTGTTGGAAGTGAAGTGGTTGGCTACTATTGACAACAGCATACTATATTCGTTTCAGTGTCGATGCTGTCAGTGCCGTCGGTGTTCTACCGACCGCAGGGGCGTGAGGAGGAGGCGGACGCGGTGCGGGAGAAGTTCCAGGTGCCTGAGTCGGACCACCTCACCCTGCTGCATCTATACAATCAGTGGAAGGCGAACAAGTGAGTCAGAAACATAAGAATTTTAGCTAATAGTTTGCAAAGGCTCTACCTTAGTTTCGATTGAAACCACTAAGAGTACATTTTTGGATGGTATTAGGCTAAAATGGAAAGAGATCTATGCTTTCTGTACCATCTGAGACATCTTCCACTGGACGCCTACTAAAGGGCTTTTGGACAGAAAAAATCACAAATATCAGACTTTCTTCTAAAGACTGGTTGTATTACAAAATATTTACCACTGACACTAAAAACCATCTCACCGCGATTGCTTCACATTGTGCTTGGCGCCTTGTGATCTAGATTGTTAAGTCTCATTACTCCAGTGATTTCGTTAGTTACAGCGCACTCCAAAACATAAACCAGAACAGTGATGTTTGTCCATTACTGTTTCATGCCAGAAGTAAGCGCTGTGAATGTACCTAACAAAAGTGTTTGTGGTAATGGAGACGTCCAACAAGTAAAAGGTGTTTAAAAGTGAGTGAGAATAAAAGATGTATTTTCGGACTACGAAAATATGACCATATCTCTGTATACCGTTCTCGCTTTAAATGGCTTACTATTCATAAAAGGCGCAATTCTCGAATTTTTACTTGTTCTCTTCTCAATTTTAAATTATCCTTCAACCCCTTTGTACCTAAAAGAAAATTTTCAGTTACTTTCTTCATCCCATGATAGGGAACTTCGTTCAACTACTAATTTTTTCAACCCCAATCCACTGCTGTATATAAGTCTCTCCAAAGGGTACGCCGCTAAGCCTTAATGTACTTTAATACATATACAAAGTCAATATATAACTTTGCAGTTACTCGAGCGCGTGGTGCACGGAGCACTTCGTGCATGCGAAGGCGATGCGGAAGGTCCGCGAGGTGCGTCAGCAGCTGAGAGACATTCTGCAGCAGCAGCGACTGCCGCTCGTATCGTGTAGCACGCGATGGGACACCGTCCGCGAGTGCATCTGCTCAGGTAACCAGGACTTGACGCCACTTGACTTGAAAAGAGACACATATTACCTAAGGCTTTAGTGAAGCTGTGTTACACTGTGTACATATTTCGTCATCATCATCATTGTTTTAGTCTATTCTTGTTTCATTAAAGTATGGCTTCTCCAATCGATATCATTTATCAAACATATTACATATTTATAATAACGGCTTCTCGTTCTCTACTGCAGCATATTTCCAACAAGCGGCTCGCCTAAAGGGCATCGGCGAGTACGTGAACTGTCGCACGGGCATGCCGTGCCACCTGCACCCCACGTCCGCTCTGTTCGGTCTCGGCAGCCCTCCCGACTACGTGGTGTACCACGAGCTCACGATGACCAGTCGCGAGTACATGCACTGCGTCACCGCGGTTGACGCGCGCTGGCTTGCCGAACTCGGACCTATGTTCTTCTCTGTCAAGGAGACTGGCAAGTGAGTACCTGTAGCATCACCTATATATTCTACTGAGTCCCTACAATTAAGTAAAATGAAAAAAGTAATATAGTCTTCTTCTAATCTGTTCTCTTTTTAATACCAAAAACTACATCTCAGGTGACCGTCCGGGTCAAGTACTAGCCTACATGCATATATATATAATTAGTTAATATTATTTCTAAAAATTCTTGAAGAGAACTTCAACCATTTGCACGATTCCCCATATTTGTCACCATGTTTAGTGGCATGTGTTTGTTTTTCACTTAATATAATATTCATCTTTCGCTTTAATCAGATCGAATCGCGACAAGAAAAAGGAAGCGGCCGTCCACCTGCAGCGAATGGAGGAGGAGATGAAGGAGGCGGAGCAAAAGATGGCGGAGGAGAAGAGAAAGAGAGATGAGGACGTGCCAGTAAAACAGGAAGTGGCCACGCCAGGGCTGAGCACCCCGCGTCGCACTCCGCACCGGCTGGGCCTATAGCCGACAAATGTAACTTTAAGTAAGCAGAAAATAAATCATCAATATCATGTAATTTTATATTTTTATTAAAGTAAAACAGCTATTGATTTCTATAACTTTGAACTGAGTCTATCTAATCTATATCTAAGTTCTCTTTTCTCTTACTCAATTTCTTTTGATTTTATGTCATAATGAGGTCGTGAATTGCAAAGCGCGCTCCTTCTGTATACTCTGACTCTCAAGTGAACAATACTGGAGTCAAAGAGACAGGCAGATTTAAATAAAACACTAACACAAACATACTAAACATATAACCCGGTAATCAAGCCGGGTGCCTCTTTATTATTAGGCAAGTAGTTACAAATATAAATCAAACGCAGATCTCAAATGATTTATTTATTTAATTAAAGTCAAAATTAATGATAAAAAATATAAAGGAAATGGTCTTTTACAATTTTTACTCAAATAAAAATTTTATTAATGTTTTATATGATTATGACAATAGTTTAAATTATACACAATACAATGTGAAACTCGATTTTTTTTGGAATCATTTAATATTTACTAGTTGCAAACTATATTACCTTTATAAACGACACTAAAATAATTAAGACTTATTTAACATCTCTGACATGGCTAAATATAACATTATTTTAACAGAAGGAACAGTATTTCAAACTATATTTAAATGACGGAAGAGCTAACAACTGCTAGATCATTATCAGCCAATAGAAGTCCATTATTCACCTCTTCCAAAGATCACCATATCTCTAGTAATGGGTCTAAACTAAAGAAATACCAATTTATAACCAAAAATCTCTTTTAACCAACAAGTAGACTATCCCCATATTGCCACAGCGCAAGTCCAATATTAGTCTACCCTTACCATATTTGGCACTGTCACATGCATATTGTCAAAACTTTACAGAACTGAACACATTTTTTTAAACTAAACCTAAGACTAAAAAAAATATTTAGATCTGTTATTACATAATTTACAATGTGATGTTTATGTAAAGAGAAAGCGAATGCTTTTTAAGAATATTACCTAATCCTAGTAACTTGATTACTACATGTTTCTTAAACTGAACACAGGTAATGTTATATCATTATAATCATGACAAAGAAAAACCATACCTTTTTGTATTCCCACAATTGAGACATACGACTTATAAAGTCAAGGTCATATCTTCAGTCTGAGAAAGATTTCCATCACCGAAAACTCAAACATAAAAAAAAATAATAAAAGTTTGAATTTAAATGTCCTTAAGGAGATCATCGCCATCTCCAGCAACATTCTAGACTAAAAAATGAAACTAATCTAGATAAATAGTAATATCTACAATTGCATATGTAAATGTTCAGGCCGTCACTCACAATATGGTGTTAGAAAATTATTTTTGAAAATGAGCATTTCACTTTATAATATCTACTTAACAAACTCTTCAACTTTGTATTATCGAATCAAGAATCAAATTCTTTAAAACTGCAGCTCATTATTTCATATACAAAAATAAACTCTGCTTATAAATTAACATTTTCATAACACACGTTTAATAAAAACTATATTCAATTACTTCTAATAATATTACTTTTAATAATGAACAAAGGACGTGGATACATTAAAAATGTATTTACTATCTCTAAATATACAATAAGTATAAGGTGTATCGATTATTGAATATTTGCCTGTTTTTACTCTAATCTTTTGCCTTGGCTTTTGAAGAAAAATAGACAGCAGTAATTTCAAATAAAAAAATCTCCTTGATTTGTAAATAATAAATCCTAATACAAACAGGTTTAGAGTAAAAAGAAATCGGTAAAAACACAGCCACTAAGTTTATAGTGTAGTTTACTAAAATATTACAGAACCTAGTAGATACACATATTTTAGTTTTTCTTTATTTACCTTTACATTCTTTTCCTTAATATTTTTCTTTTTTCTTATGTCATATTACGTTCTATCATTTTATTGCGAGTTTAGAAATTTATTTATTACAACTTTTTTTTTTTAATTGTCGTTGCATTCAGTGAAAAAAGCGCGGGACATGTCAAAACTAAACTACGTTAGTTATAAAATAAAATGTATTTTAACTATATAAATACATTTAATTTAAATATTAATAACGATGTTTTTTGTGATTATCCAAAAAAAAATTATATAAAATATGTGACAATTTTTTTTTCATTTTGCATAGAATATATATTTTTTTAAATATTTACATTACAAAATTGATTATGAGATGAATATTTTAATTATATACGCGAAAAATACAATTTTATACATTAATATGTTTATTTTGAAGCAATTGCGAGAAGAATATTATTAGAAATAGTTAAGAACATTACAATTGTACTAGGCACTGGAAAGTTAATTGCTTTTCGTTCAAATTTCCTCTGACATATTTAATTAATATATTTACTTAAAAAACTTTAACAACGTGTAACTAAATTGAAGTAATTTGTTTATTAAAGTAAAACAAATACAAAATATCGTAATATATGTAAAAATACTTACCTAGTATCAATGTGATAAATGGACTTTGTTAGTATTTTTAACGCTTCCGTGTTTATAACAACAACGTAAACAAGTTTTTAAAATCTGGCAACTCAAATTAAAAGTTAAATTTTGACATCTTTGAACTGAATACCGTGCAATTAAGTCTAGGCCAGAGGTTTTCAAGCTCGTCCTCTCGCCTACTTTGAGAATCGGTTATTTTTATACGCGCCACATGAATTTCGATTATTCAACCATTATTACATTGAAATATCCCACGGCTAATGTGAGCTGTGTGCGGAATTTTAAAATAATTACAGCTGACGCCCACAAAAGGGCATTATTGAATTTTCGAGAAACCTCCGGCGTAGACACAAATAACGTAACAAATAAATCAAAATGCATATCCATGTATCACAATTTTTAATTAATTTCCAATTATCACTATCAACCTTCAATACAGCAGTGCGTGCTCGAGCGCGTTTGTCGTGCAACTGTCGCAGTCTGGTCGCGCACCGGAACAATTACACACAATGACCTCCCCCCCCTCCTCCTCCACCACCCCAAAGAGGAGAACCTTGAGAAAAGAGTTACAGAGACAAGTGACGTGGGGTAGCTGTAAGAAATTGTTCATAACGCGCGACGGAAGTGCACCCCCGCGAGCCCGCCCTCAGCAGTTAAGTGCCACGTTCAGGCCGTGCTTCTCGATATACCGTTTCCTCGCTTCGGCTATCATTTGAGCTTTCCGCTCCTGGAAGCTGAGCTGTCGCTCCTTTGCACTTTTAGGGAAGACTCCGGTGGGCGGTGGCGTGACATACTTAGGTGGAGTGCGCGACGGGCCCGCCATGGGCTCCGCCGCTGGTACAGGCTCCGGGGTGTAGGGAGTGATGCCTTCGAGGAAGTTCGTTATGGTGACGTCCACGCTGCGAGTCCTCGCTGAGACAAAAACAAATTACATAAGCGAACTTATTCCACTTACACTCTTATTTATTAAATAAACAATAGATCTAGACACGCCCTCTATAGAGAACTGACAAAACACTCGAAAGTTTGTAATTGTACTGACAAAGTTTTTCTGATATTAAATAACATTAAAATATTTACATATTTACTACTATTTAATATTTACATATTAAAGAAAATTGTCTATAAGTACTTGAGTTTTGCTATCTTTTAAAAAATCCAAAGCATAATGGATAGTTTATAGGCTTTCTAATAAATATTGTAATCCACAGTGTATATTGTTGGAGGTTTGTTTTTATATGAGTGCAGTTTCACGATTTTCTCTCACCCAAATCGCGTAGCACGTCGCGCTCGGGCACCGCCGGCAGCACCTCTCGCACCTGCCGCGCCATGCGGGCGAGCCCCTCCGCCGGGCCCGGGGCACCAGCAGCGCTCCGCGCGCGCCTCACGTCCTCCCATCTGAACTCCGTCGGTTCAATCTGGAAATAGCTCCACGTTATTTTAAGTTGTATCCTCCTCGGGTCCTTCCCTCGTCTCTCGCGCTGGTCACCTGCAGCGCGTCGGCCAGCGCGCGACTGAGCCTCGCGACGTACGCGGCGTCGTCGTCGTCGCCCCGCTCCAGCGGCGGCAGCGCGCGCAGTGTATACACTGTGCCCGGCGAGCACATGAACCACAGCGCATCCGCCCACGGGAACCCGTCTCGCGCTCCGCCCCCGCCGCGCACAGTCACCCTGCACATCGGCCGCTCCACCGCTGGAAAGCCACGATATACTAAGCACAAGATCAGACACCGAGATGGAACTCAGTGAGAAGATTAGTGTGGATAGCATCGACTCTCTGATGAGTGACGACATTACTTTTTTTACATGACAACTTATATTTACATCATTTAATACTTATGCTATCTTATCATCTGCTATAATAAACCTGTATGTACACATATATGTATATAGTCACATTTAAATATTCTTATTTCTATTATTTACTACAGCACATATTTTTTGACAATACATTATAAACTTATTTCTAAGTAATTTACATTTTATTAACTCGTTTAAACCTGTATGTATTTGTAGGCCCGTTTCCTGTTCAGAAAGTGATAAATTGGAACAAAATGGTAAATGACTAAGCAGGAAAAGAATGTAAAAAATTTAAGATAAGTAAAAGTATATATATATATATATATATATACTAAGCATATAGAACCATCGTGGTACCATAACTTACTCGAGAGTTATAAGAATTGAAATCAAGAGTGATAACTTTTTTCATTTAAATCTACCCACAAAAAATAAGGTACAAAATGCAGAGTTAATACCAAAAGGTATTCTCTATCCGTATACCACAGGATTTATCAGAGAACACAAGGTGCAGTATCATGTTAGTTTCTGCAGTTAATAAGTTGGTTTGTTAGAACATGCTGATGAGAAAGAAGTGAGGGTTTCATTTGAGGGTGTTAAAGATAATAAAAGTATTGGGGTAACAAAACAGCTTAGACTACTATTATGTAGTGTCGTGAATGTCCTCTCATCTTTATTATTCACAAGTAATAAATCATCATATATAATAGATATTATGATTATAATTTGAAACAGAATACTTTCATTTGTAGATTACTTGGTAATAAGAATCAGCAGTACAAACAGCTAATAACTGTAGAAGTACTGATTTAAGTATTGTCGAAATGATCATAATCATCTTGACCAGTGGACATTTTTAGCTAGATGTGTCTCTCAAAACATTTCTGACATGATGGTAATTAAGATAAATAATTACTTATTGCAACCGGCTGCACTCTGTTGCCGATGGGGAACGGCCAATCAGTGAACTTAAGTAGAGCTTTGCCGTTGGTTGGCCCTCCTTCAGGCTGCAATAGAATTGGCTTACTGGAACTATCAGCAAAGTGTTGCCTGGAAATATATTTGTTTTATTTTAATAATGGTCTTTTATATAGTTACACAGAGATTATAGGTGCTATATAGAGAGCTCTTTATGGCAGTGAATAGAAACATTGTCGTAGTTTTTTTTTTTGTTGCATGATGTAAATAAAGCTTATGTACGCTAAGACTTACAGGACATTCAAGTGTTCGTAAATAATATATCTGGCAAAAACACTTTTGGTGAGCTTCCAGCACCACATCTCTCATACCGGAACACAGTAATTTCATTATTTATTCCTTCTTACACTTCGTATAAAGGCGGACTTAATGCCACAGGCATTATCTTTCAGTCTACCTTAGGTGGTGCAGAGATGTTGAGGCAGTTAGGCATTACCTCGTTAGACAATTGGTTAAATTAACCAACAGAAAAAGAACTTCTTATCCAATGATACTATTCTGTATCTGATATTTACTCGCAAATTTTTTTTTAAGATTAATAAGAAATATGGATAAACAAAATAATATTTACTTCCTTATAAACTGTGCTGCATTCCGAATACCAAGCGTCGATGCAAAAAATGGTGGCACCTTCCATTTTCTTAGCTACAAAACCATGGAAATATTGTTAAAAACAGTATAAAAGTAATTTATACAAAATTGTCAAATATTGTTTGTATATAGTTGTAGGACTGGTTAGTAACAACACATAGTGCTAATTTTGAAAGAAGAAGAAGAAAAAGGATTGACATGTGATGCAACAGCGCCACTCTCTCGCATGTCGGGAAACAAATGGAGAAAGACATGTTTTTATATTAACATTAATTAAACAAGCAGTATTATATACAAAAAAGTGTTTTAGAATCATTTCCCCCAACCCCATAAATTTGGTGTCAGCAATGGGAGTGTGAACCATTTATGTCTATTAATCTCTCCCATTTATATTTCTATGCATCTCTTTAACTCTTTGTCCATTACTGTCAGCTTTTCCTCTCCTCTTTAAAGTATCACTTATTTATCTTGGAGAGTACAGATCTGCAAGCCCTGGATCAGATGAAGCTTTTAATGGTTGTAATCGTAGCTAAAGGTATCAACAACACACATAAAACAAATTACCAACAATAGTAATATAATGGCCCTTTTGTAAAAGCGTAGAAGCAGCATAATGGGGTTCTAGGATATGGATGGATTGGCTTTATACAGTTGCCATTCTAGTAGTGGATTGTAATTATAATGAAAGGTGAAAGAAAAACTCGTAGATGAAAACATCACAGGCCCCATTGGTGTAGAAATTATAGATAAATCATATCTATCTCTAGGTGATAAGGTCCCATGCCTAGTGAACACGTATTGGCTGATGATAATAAAATGTTCTTTGCATCGATAATCAGTTTTTTATCTACTAATTATCATTGGGCTATAGAAGCTTTAGGACTTTCCAATAAGTGATTAATAAAAGTATTTAGTAATAAAGATTTAAATATACATAAACCATAATACTTACACTAATTGTGCCAAGAACATGTGCAGCTGCAAGTGAATCCAAGCAGGATACATAGTTTGCTACCATAATACTGCATCTTGGATCCCTACTGCCTTTCAACTTGACAAACACCCCTGAAACAATAACATAGATGAAGTTCTGTATTAATAATAAAATATTCATGGAATCTTACATCATATTAATATTCACTCTTTAAGTTAATTTTATGTGATAAGTATTATAAATAACATTGTTTATCTATTATTTTTTGTAATTGACCTCAAGTTATTTGATAAAGGATAGTAGCACAATGTGCTTGTACAAAACACATTGCCCCTCACTAACTATCCATACAGTAATTTAGCCAATCACATGTAATTTAAAGAAAACTTTAGCACACAAATGATATTTTCTTCTTGCTTGGAATTATTATGCTATACACTTACCAAATGTCCAACAGGCGAGTGTAGATAACATTTGTCTTACGCCAGATTTATCGGGAAGGATAATTGAAGCGATCCACAATACTAAAGCAAGAACAATCCTGATAATCATTAATAGAATTCCAAATGGCAAATATAATAAAAACTGGAGTATATTATCACCAGATAATCTGAAACATTAAAGAAAGATCATTTAGTTTTATGACAAAAAAAGCAATTGTATGTTACGTTAGAGATAAAAGTTATACGAACTTTCCCTAAATTATAAACTATGATGACATACCTCTGTGTATTGAACAGTTTATCCACGGTTAAAGCCATTGCCCGTTTATTGATGAAGATCAATTATTACTTGATATAAACAAAATAAAGCCAACTTGTTGAGTTTATAAGGAAATTAATAAATTCTTCCTCAGAAAAATCTCATGTATTTATTGCAGGACACTTGATACAGACGAAAATAGTCAATTTGACTGATGAATATGACAGATACACGTAAGGTTTTTTTCATTTCATAACTTCATCACCATATTTCATATGATTTATTTTTAACACAAATACTAAATTAATTTGCTTCGGACAAAAATATCAATGAAAACTACTTCTGAAGTTTAAAACGAGTAAACATTTAAAATAAATCCATCATTATCATTACAATCTGTTGTAGACTAAACACGTCACATGACATGTTCATTCATTTCATTCCGTTTACTAACATTAAGGTATTTAAAGTTTTTGCAAATTGTTTTTATATTATATTAATGACATGAAATTACTTTAAATTATATAATAAACGTTTTTTAAAAAAACTGATAAAATAATTATTATAAGTTATTTTATTGTTGAAACCAGGGTTACCAGAACAGTGGTTAGTGTATTTTAAAACGTGATTTATTTTGCTTTTATATATACTTAAACATGTCACTTAACACTTCTCTATAATATCGCATTCTGTGCTCCGAGCTCTTTTGTTCAGAAGATTCCTTCCAAACAAAGAGCAAATTACATAAAGTTATTCATCACATTCTTATTAAAGTGCAATGTAGTTAAAGTACTTAATAAATAATTGTTACAATTTTCTTAAGGTCAACTTTTGTTTACCTAGTCAACAGATTTTTTATTCGCATTTTTAGTGGAATTATTATTATTGGACAGCATGCAGACGTCCCCGGACGATAATACTTATTCAGAGGAGGAGAATGAACCAAAAATGTCTGATAGGAATTCAGGTAATCACGGAAATAATCAAGGACGTGCTGCTCGCGCTTCGACTTCCGCCAATCTCAGTGAAATGGAAGAGAAAATGCGTCGAAAGTTGCAGTTTTTTTTCATGAATCCTGTTGAGAAATGGCAAGCTAAGCGTAAGTTCCCGTTCAAGTTTGTGGTACAAGTTATAAAGATAGTGTTAGTGACTTTCCAACTTTGCCTTTTCGCACACAACAGATACAACCATGTGAATTACACTTGGGACAACCGAATTAGCTTCTCTCATCTCTTTTTGCTCGGTTGGGATTCCACAAGGGAAATAAATGCTTACCCACCTGGAGCAGGACCTCTTGCTGTATATAAAGTTGATGAGTTTTATGCTGCATTGGATTACGCTTACTCAGGGTATACTAATCTGTCAAATGCCATTGGCCCTTATTCATACAATGATGATGACAATAAGAGACCAGATCCAGTATTTTGTCAGTACAATTATAAAAAAGGCATAATACATGGATTTAATGAAAGTTATGAATTTAATTCAGAAATTGTAGAGAAATGCATAAATTTCACAATGGCAAGAGGCGAGTTGCTCCAATCAAAGTCATATTTGAAAAATGCTGGTTTAGATATAAATTTTTCTGCTTTAGTGCGAGCAAAGTTAATGTTTTCCATTAAAACTATTAACTTTAGAGCTGCAGGTCCAATCACACCACCGGAATGTGTAAGATTTGATGTTGAAATCATTTTTGATAATGAAGATCATGATGGACAAATGTCTCTGGTATTAGAAGCAGAGCCTTATAAACTTGTTTGTAATGGTGACAAAGCATACATTACAGATAACAAAATTGACCAGATTTTAAGAAGTATACTTAACATCCTCGTCATTTTAATATGCTCTGCATCACTTTTGTTATGCAGCAGGGCTATTTACAGAGCCCAGCTTTTGAAGGAGCTCACAGTGCAATTTTTCCGTAGAGCATACAACAAAGAGCTGAGTTGGGATGGTCGTTTCGAATTTCTCAATGTATGGTACATAATGATCATAATCAATGATCTCCTGATTATTATGGGCTCTGCAATCAAGGAGCAGATTGAAAGGAACCAGTTCACCAATGATCAGTGGAATATCTGCTCGTTGTGCCTAGGTCTGGGTAATTTATTGGTGTGGTTTGGAGTACTTAGATACCTAGGTTTTTTCAAGACTTATAATGTGGTCATTCTCACATTAAAGAAAGCCGCACCAAAAATCTTTAGGTTTTCTTTCTGCGCTTTGCTAATCTATGCAGGATTCATGTTCTGCGGATGGCTGATACTTGGCCCCTATCACATGAAATTCCGATCACTTGCTACCACATCAGAGTGTCTTTTCTCACTAATAAACGGTGATGATATGTTTGCAACCTTCTCAATTATGTCAAAGAAATCCCCAATGCTGTGGTGGTTTAGCCGAGTATACTTATATTCATTTATAAGTTTGTATATTTACGTCGTGCTCAGTTTATTTATATCGGTGATCATGGATGCTTATGATACCATAAAGCAGTACTATAACGAAGGATTCCCCAAAAGCGACTTGCAGATGTTTATCGGGGAAACATGTTTAGAGGAAGTGTCCTCTGGTTTGTTCAGAACCCAAAGCTCATCTTCCTTGAACGCTATAATGAACTCGCTTTTCTGCTGCAATTTCTATAGAAGTGCATACTCAAAGATAGGCGGAGGCGGAGGAGGCTCAAATTTTAATATGTTATAGGCTTATAATTGTTTAAGTTGACTTAGTATTAAGAAGCCTTACGCTGATGTTACTTGTACATAATAATGGATTTTTAAATACCTTGTACAGCAGCATATTGTTACCAGTGTTACCAAAGATTTTTAAAAATTTTATCGGTAGCTGATCTTTGTATATTTAGTAATATTAATAATCTGTACAATATTTATAGATGAATGTTAATCAAATGAGTATAATAAAATACATTTAGATTAAATGAATTGTTTTCATTGCTTTATTTGTTAGGAAGTTAACGGACCCCTTGATGGTAATCATTTGATATTTAATATAGCTGTCATGTGTTCTATTGTTTGTTGTGTGCACTTTATTATATATATAAGTTTATATTTATTTGTATATTAAACAATGTTATCGTTAATAAGGAAAAACATAAACTAACAATTTTAATAAAAATATAAATGGTATTATTTTAGACAAAACTATCCTTTATGATATTTTTTTTCAACGATGTAATGAATCGAGTAAGGCGTTCACCTGATGACAAGATACGGTGCTGGTTAATATGGTTTACACAGCGCCACATGGGGCTAATCGCCTTGAGACACAAGGTTTAAGGTCTCTTTACCCCAGTAGTTTGACTAGCACAGCACCCTTCAAACCGGAATATAGTAAAGTTTGCTCAATACTGTTAGCCTGCCCAATACTGATAGTCTGCTCAATACTATTTGTTGGCTGCAATAGGAGCTGCGGAAACCTACCACGAGTAACTACAACAACTGAAAGTTTAACCCTGGACCTGAAACATTTGTTTCACTGAGCTCTTAGTGACAAAATCCCTCGAAATGGTAGTAGAGCAATATAAAAATGATTTATTAAT
The DNA here is from genome assembly GCA_018246255.1 of Pachliopta kotzebuea. Classification (NCBI taxonomy): domain Eukaryota; kingdom Metazoa; phylum Arthropoda; class Insecta; order Lepidoptera; family Papilionidae; genus Pachliopta; species Pachliopta kotzebuea. Next base: position 371 of record DWLS01004326.1, on the reverse strand, counting down.
AGGATATTCTGAATACGCTGGAAAGATACGCAACGGGAGTAAAACGCCATCCTCATTTTTTTTTTACGAATGTCCAGGTCTCTGGGGCAGGGTAGTGAATGCTAAAGCGACCCTACCTTGCCCCAACAAAGCGGAGACGGGCTCACGGGGGGGTTTTTAGTGGGTGCGTAGGCATTTTCCCCCCCACAAAAAAAAAACCCTTCCACCCGATGACTCAAGTTAACTCCCGCATAAAGTAAAAAAATATATGTACAGGGGAAAAGAGTAGGAGAGAGGGAGGGGAAACTTGCAACACGTTACGTTGACTTTGGTATAGGTTAATGCTTGACCACGATCCCACCTGGTGTTAAGTGAAGATGTGGTGTATGATG
>DWLS01004325.1:0-14157 GCA_018246255.1 Pachliopta kotzebuea | reverse complement strand
ACAAAGATGTAATACAATTTTAGTGATATTTAAATTTAGTCAAAATCATTTTGAATTGTCTCCTTCCAACAGAAATTTGACAATCAGACTGAGAAATAATCTGGTTATGCGTTATTATTTTCAACTGATGATAAAATTGGACATGTTACAACTTTAAGAAGACAGAAGTGCACATAAATAGGTTAAAATAGAATAATCGGATTTACAATGCACGGCCGTCATGCTGTGCCATTCACAATAGCAGCGCAATCTGACGACTGTCTTTATTTGACTGAGTCGTTCACAACCTGTTCGTAAGACCTTCATACACGTTTCTACTATAGAAATACTATACATTGCATTTTACCTTGGAACCAATGAGATAAGTTTAGCATTCATCGAGAGTGGAAGAATATGCTTGAGATAATATGAGAAACACAAACTTCTCAGGTTTGTAATAATATCTAACCACTAACTTATCTTTTTTTTATTTCAAATTAGATCCGGAATATAATATTAACGTGGTTGGTTAGGAGTGAGTCAAACGTGAGTCATCGACGCTCGCGCCGGCATGAAAGCTCCGAGTTGAGGCTTTGATACACAAGCGCACGCTGAAATGCCTAAAGAATCCTATTGTAAGCGCCGCCCGATTTATAACCTTATCTTGCCTTACGACTACTGAGTAGACGCAGCTCTGGTATTGTACTGCAGTATGAATCATTTAGAATACATGCATTGGAATTCTCGTTTCATTCTACTAAGCCTTTTATACGCGGTGAGCTATTCAATAACTTTCATTGAGAAACCCGGAAAGGATGCACGTGTTGTGAGAATATCAATACTACTTCAATCAAGAAAAAGTCTTTGATATGTATAAAATATCAATATAATTAGATTTACTTAATCCAGAAATTTAATATATAAAAGTAATTAGCGGCAGAACATACAAAAGTTCAGTCAATGCTTATGAATCAAGTTCATACCCAAATTGCAATTTAACAATATTTTTAAATACATATTGCGTTGTAATTGACTCATAGAGTTCAATCTAGGGTAAATTATGGTTTGTTATATGTTATGATAAACAGTATTCCGTAAGAGCTGTTAAAACAGTACATTACATTTATATAACATGTGCTAAAACGGCGAGAATTCGTGAAAAATCGCGTGTATTGGAGCAAAAACCGATGCGCCTTCATCAGTGAAATCGCGCGTAGAAAGCAGAACTGGGTGGGGCGTTGTGGTTAACACACGCATTGCTACCTTGGTGACTATAGTATAGCGGTTTTTACATACTACTACATTTTCCTCTTAATATTAGTCTTTCAATAGAGACAACCAATTTCCTCTAAAAGGCTCACTTTACGCGGAATTAAACGATCGTGTGAGAGACAGGTTAAAATCCCAAACGCGCTCTTATTGTAAGCGTGACGTAAAAGACGACTACGAAAGATCATTTTCAGGAAAGAATAGAAAATTTCTCAGTAACCTTTACTATATATCTTTTTCCTTGTCGCGGAGGAAATTTTCAAAAGATACCTTACTTCTAGAGGGAGAAGACAGGATTATATAGGATTTATACCCACTAAAACCTCCTTAGTGACCTTGTATGGAACTCTCCGTTGCCTCACTGCACTGCTGATGAGGACATCCCCTGGAGAGCAGTTACTCTCTCCAGCACCCACAAAATGCTACAATAACATACGAGACCATTTCGTACTTGTCGTCCGCCCCGGGCTCACTTAAAAGACATTGAGAGCCGCCACCAGCAACGCCCGCGAACCCGAAAACCCTTTTAGTCACTTTCGAAGCCAAACGGGGCTTACCTTAGTCTTGTTATTGATAGCCCAAACTATAGGGCTACTATCATATATATCTACTAACTTTACCAACTTGCGTACCATGTTTTATAAGTATACCAACAACCAGTTCCTAGGGAAATCCATATTCAACAGTAACCATTAGTGTGAAATTATGATAAATATAAAAGATGTGTAACTCAACGTAACAAATAAAGAAGTAACAAAGCTACTATTTGAAATCATCTCCGTCATCGATGGTATGTGTGAAATGGTGACATTTAAATTCAGTACCATCAAAAATATATTTTCTAATGACGGGAAACACGAAGGATATAAAAAGAGCTAAGGTGCATTTCATTAAAAAAAACGTGGCAAGAAAGGAAACGCTAGTACGTGCGAAGCATAAAAAGAACAAGTGTCTTGATTTAAAGAATATTAAATGGATCCGTAATCAAAATTCTGAAAAACTTTTACATTATTATTAATATTCATCCCAACATTAAAACGACTTTACAATAACTATTAGTTATTATATGCCTGATTTATTTATTCTTTGCTATAAAGAAGAGATTACCTGGTGAGAATCACAGGAATTATTGATCTCCAATCAAAACCATCAGAGGAGAGCAGTTGATTGAACTTTCTTCGAGAACTGATCTAAATCAATAGTCATATGAATTGAAGCATAATTCAGCTATATGTAGTCTTTTATACTTTTGCCAAATAGCAAAAGCTTATAGGCTTATAAATATTCCATTCAAACAAACATACCCAAAAATCTAGACTAACTTAATAAAAGCAAATCAATGAAAGTTAAAATATTCTTAACAACCTTACAGTTTTTCAATAACTAATAGTAAAGATTACGTCTCAAAATCCAAATAAATTATTTCTATAATTTCAAAACAAAAAAATAGGATTTTTTGTAATTTTTTTTGAACTACCATAGACGCACCAGTGTGACATTAATCTGTAATCTCTTGCGTTGATCACAATTTATTTATACGTAAATATGTGGGTTGAGATCGTTGCTATTTTCTTTACATCAGTTAAAATAAGTAACGGACGTTTAGGTTGAAGAATGTAACTACCGTGGAAAAATGAGGTTAAATTACTGTTTCTGAAATATCATAACACATGATCTTTTTCTTTAACATGATAAGACTATCAGAGATTTGTGTTAGAATAAGTTGATATCTGCATATTGAAAACCTGAAAACAATTACACGATAAAGATAAATTCATTAAATTAGCAAAACCTCTTAAGCTGTAGAGGTCTCTTGATGTATTAGGGTCTACAAAAGGCAACAGTACCTTTTAGCACTATTACTAATCGTCAAAGAACTGTTGGTGTCTAAAAGTTATCAGATAGATACAGAGATAAGAAATACTAATGCAATATAGTCATTTATTATATATGAGATATAAATTACACAAAATCCTGCCAAACTGAGTAGGACTATGTTGAAATGCTTTCCAGTTAAACAAGTTTGAATTATTTAACATGTCGTGTAGCGCAGATTAACATATTTAAGCTAGCCACATCTAAACACAAATCCGTACATAGATACGTCGTGTTAATCAAGTGGAATGTTAATAAAAAGTTTAATGATATTAAGATTGGCAACAGAGCGACTTACTCGACAGGTTTTAATTAAAAAGAATGACCTATTTTCTAGCTTTTAGCATTTGAGTAATATAAATAGGATTTTATTGCTTTTTAATGAAGACGGCCATTGACTGCTATTGACGGCTATTGCCTGACATGATCATTGTCATAGATGAATCTATGAGAGCAGTCAGTCCTTCGAGCACAGGCAAATCTATTTTTACGATGAGTTTTCCACGCTACTTTGTTATAATTTTATTGATATGATATTGTTATTATTGTAATTTACTTATTAATTTATTTCATTTAATTAATTTTGAACTGAAACACCTTTTTGAATACTGGAAATTGTATGAACATATTGTGATGAAATCAGTAACCATATTATTAGGCTAAAAATTACGACAAGTTCTTTTTTTTTTAATATTTTCCTGTTAATTTTTAAATATAGACCGTTACCTTTAACCGTTGTTGTTAGACGTTTTTAGACTCAGTTTTTATCAAAAAACAAAACATTAATTATATAACTATGTAACTATATTGACATTGACAACGTTTAGTTTACAAGACAACGATAAAAACTTCAATTTTTGCGATATTGTTCAGATGGCGTAATTATGATAACAATGAAAAAACTTTCAATTTGTTATAACTTGTTCTCATTTAATTAACTTATTGAAAGCATTGGGAGATATTTTAAGAAATTAAAGTTTTTTAAATATACTAAAAGATATAGATATACAAACTGATACTAAAAGGAGAAGTGTTATTTAATAATAAATGACACTACTTCCCTGAATGCCATAGATTTTTCATTTATTATCAATAAATTAAATTTATATGAGCTTAGAGGTATGGAAAAATTAATGCATATTCAATATACATAAGGAAAGCTCGTTTGTGTAGTGTAATTATCTGCTATAGAACAATCTTAAATCAAGAGAGTAACAAATTCATCAGTGATTATAAAAAGCGGATCTTAATGCTAGTGTTTAAGTGTGAATATTGTACGAGGGAGGACCATGACGAGAATGTCTAAATGATCAGGCTAGATCCACGCAGGCCGCGTACGCAGCCACATTCTTTTGCGCCCTAAGCAGTCCTGTTGATCCTCCGGATCACTAAGCTTGCAAACTACTTTTATTATGACTTTTAACTAGAAATTGTTTTTCGTACATACGAACATATCAAATTCTATATATTTCTGCATTTTGTCACCGAAACATTATAAAAAAATGTAATTCATAACACAGTATTAATTGTTATTGTTTACTTTTTGGTAATCTTTTATAAACAGTTGTAAGTGTCAAGACGTGACAGGGTCCAACACCAACCAACATCTGTTCTAAGAAATAGAATAATTGTTAAAAGCGAAATAGACTTCAAACATAAGGGCGCAATTTGTTATTAAAAAATGTTATAACTGACAATCCCGCCATAACTACTGCGTATACTAGGATCATTATTGCATTATGTATAATAAGAAAACTAAGCGATGAACATAAATTTTATTACGTTATAATTTTAATCAAATTTATTTCAACAAAATTGTACAATTTATTTCATTATGTTAACACGGTTATGTAATAATTAACACTAAATAACTATTACCATCAAAGAAATATCATTACCATATGTATCATCATTAAAATAGTATAAATATTGGAAACATTATAAAATTTATTCGTAAAAAACAGAAAAGTATTTAAATTATAAGTAAGAGTTTCCATAATATTAAATTATGTAAGAAGATGTGACATACACAAATTCTAACGTCGCGTGGTGTCATATTAAAATAAGCTCTTACCGCTTCCGGATCGGACATTCCGAACATACTAAGACTTGCTCATTTCTTTTCTTTATTCTGATTTATTTCTCGTTCACGTGTAATTACATAAATCTATGATACCAACAGGAAATAAATCTTACAACTTCTACAGAGACTTTTAAATGAGAAACTTTATACAATTGTAAATAAAAGAATATTAAAACAAGCTGATTTTATCTCCACAATTGTGAACATATAATTTAATTCGTTATGTATCAATGAAGTAATTTTCCATTAACATTGAATGTAACAAAACTTTAAATTATAGAAAGTGAGTTGATTGCTTGTACTTTACATACTTCATTTTCTCCTTTCATGTTGAGATATACACCTTTGTATTTATGTTCAATGTAACTGTGGACACGTTGGTTGTGAAATTTTAAGAATGGAGAGGAGGAAAATGCAATACTTGCAATTGAATTTTTATTAATATTCCGGATATACTATGTTGAACACGAATATGGTTATTTGCTCTTCGTTTTACAAGGCCGGAATCGCAATTTTTATACGGACGTTTGATAAGGTGAGCGGCACGTTACAATTGTTATATTAAATAATTCAAGTAAAATACATTTTGTTGTTAATAGAAAGAAACTTTCATATAAATCACTTTCGCATAGTATACAGAAAATTAAAATAGAATGCTTTGAAATATTTTAAAGGAGAGAATATTGTATAAGACCACTAGTGTGGTAGATATCTTTTGCCGAAATCATCCTGATAGGTAACATTAAACATATATTTTGGCTGCTTACAGGGCGTTGTAGATAGTGAAATTACTGGGGTAATGTAAGTTCTTATACCTTCAGACGACGAGCGCAGTGTGATGGTTTGTATATTATCTTAACTAGCCACGAGTTATCGGAAAGCGTATTACTTACTGTAAGGAGAACGTCTCTCTCGTCTTGCTGCCGCATCGAATAAAATACAGACATCAATCCCATATTTGGATAATTTTTTAGAATACTTTTCTTAGAAATTATTGTTCTGTCCAGAGTAGTGAATATTTTTGAAATCACTACATTTGTTGAAAAATATTTACGTATTTCATATATTTTACAAATAAACTTTGAGGGATTGCTATCAATGATGACCCCAAAAAGGCTGAGTACCGTATGTGGGCACTGTGGGCTTACCATTACTAACCTAAGACACTTTGCTTTAAAACGCTTCATCATAAAATGGCCAGGAGCACTTTAACCGTCTTTATTTATTTAACGCTTAACATTACTTACTTCTCTAGCATAGAGACTTAAAGTAATATAACTTTAGTGCACGATGTATTTCTATTTGGCCTTAAATTTTCAATATAAAGAAAAATTTACGCTAAGACTTAGTTGATTTTGTTGTGATAAAATAGAGTCTTTCTGGAAAATAGAATTAAAGAAATACCTTTTATATGAACACGTAAATAATGTTTTCCTTAAATTCATTAAAACTAACTTTTTCTGTTGGTGTTGATAACTGTTACTTTTATATTACATTGTTTAAAATACTACAATAATTATTTAACAAATCATTAAGTGCCAATTCATTTACTGTAATTAAAAACACGGATTACAAATATTTTTGCGTCAATCGTTGATCAAAGTGTAATAAAAATTGTGCAAAGCGGAAGTTTGAAGCGCATTTTGCTCTACAAACTTTACTAAGTAAACTGTGCTTGGGAACTAGAATAGCGGATATCTACGAGTCGATATGATAGTCAATATTAAAAAAAAACTTATTAATATCAAACAAATCATGAAATCCTATCTTACATTATGTATACAATACTGCAGTAAATTAATATTAACCAAAGTCGAAACAAGAAGAAATTAATAAAACACAAAGTTTAATGAAAAAATCTATTTGAAATGTTAAACTTTTCATAGTAAGCAGGCACTAAATAAAGCTATAATTTAAAAAACAAATGAATGAAACTAAACGCAGATTTTTAGTTATAAAAGCAATCGTGGGTTTGATAATAAGTATAAATGCGATAGGTACTACGTGACTATTATAATAAATTGCCTATATGTTAATTATTGTATTATGTTTCTTGAAAGCTTTGAAACCTGAAGCTCTTGGCACGATGAATTCGTGCGAGAGAGAGTTACACATGGACTCTTCCGGCCCCATTAGCATTGAATGGAGGCGCGTGCGATCCCGCGTATCATTGCAGCGGCCGATCGAACCCTCCATCTAAATCAATCCCGGAGCCGTATTGTTCTCTTCTATACGGCTATTAAACGTAATGTCCATATTAAACACGGTATAAGCTTTTCAAATCCGAATTTAATGATCAAATACTTTTAAAGACATATTAATTTGTTACGGTTCATCTATTGTTACATCTCGCTAGAGACATTTAAGTAGACTAGTATACAATTCTCTATTTACGTCTGCAGTTAGAGTTTCATAACTCTTTTTCATATTATTATTTCTTAAATAAATTAATTACATCTATGACCGATATTGTTTCCAAGTAAAGGCTATAAAACGTTAGCTTATAAAATTACTCTACGTTGTTAATTCTTTTAAAATATAGGTTTTTAACACCCTGGATGAGCCTCGTTGAATACGTACTATATAAACAAAAATAAAGAAAAAATGTATTTACATGATAACAAAAATATTAAATAAAAAAAGGTGGGGTCAAAATCTCAGACAAGTTTAAAATATGTAAAGTTATAAATTTAAAACTTACCGGTAACTCGAGATATTCTGCTATGGTATACTTGGCAGCGCCTCTTCGGATGTCTGCTAAAGCTGTAAAATGTTCGTCACGACGTGCTTTGCGTCTTAATAGAGCTCGTGCGTACGGATACGCTGACAGGTACTCTCCATAAGCATCTAACAACTCTCCCATAAATAATTGCTTGAGCAATATAGCACTCTCACTTATTTCGCCTTCGGACGGCGGAGGAGGCAATTCGCGACTTTTCAGAAGTTCTGGGATGCTTTTAGGCACGAAGGTGCTGATTCCACTGGTCGATTCACAAGAAGTATACGCACCTGTCGAATCGCTCGATCCACATTTAGAAAATGGAAACGCGGACGAGGCTCCACTTTTGTCACTACTCGCCGAACTTTGACGGGTTGCAATGGACTTCGCATCGTAATCTGGATATAGAGGTTCGGATTGACTCTCAGTCGATGGAGATGATTCTGCAACCGCCGCACTAATATACGATGTGTTTTTTATACAGTCGTATAAATCTTCAATTGATTCGTACGGTGTCATACTTCCGCAGGATTCTCTTTCATCTCGAAGAGTTTCGTATAATTCGTCATTTTGCCGTCTAGTGGTAATAGGAGTTATCGCAGATTCTGATCGACTTCTTTTTACGCTTCGAACTTGATCATACCCGAAGTCTGTGGGATTAAGAAAGTCCCACCGCACATTTGCCCATACATTTTCTGTAACATCAGCTGATATTCTATGGTCAGCACAACACTGTCGGCTATTCCGCATTGTTACATTTTCTTTTTCATTTATTATTACAGATTTGTCAACTTCAGATTCATTGTTATCTACTGGAATGTCTACAAATATTTTACGGAGACTTACACCTACAGACGACGCACTGGAACTGTTATCCGTATCATCTAATTTGCGGTTGACGTCAATATGCTCATTACACTCTGATGTAGTAATTACAGAAGTACAATCAACATCTTTACGAGTAAGTACTCCTTCGTCAATAAGTTCTGTCAAAAGGCTTTTCGGCTCCTCTTCATCGGCATTTTTTTTATTATCATCTAAAGTTTCAGTATTTTTTTTAGGGCTTTCACTTATCAACAAACCAGAATCTATGTATTTTCGCATTCGTTCCGTGAGAGCCTCACTAGCTTCTGACACTGATTCTAAATAATAGAACAACAAATGGTATTCCTCTCGCGTGATGACAGCTGCCCGCAATAATGGTTTGCCATACAGTTCCAAGGCTGAGAACAATGTTGAAGCTGCAATAAAAGAGAAATTATATGTTATTACTTCACATTATATAGCGTCATGACTTCACCCAACGTGTAATAATATGCTTCGATAATAAATGTATATGAACTTCTAAAACTCACAGTTGAATAATAAATTGGCACAATGAATGTAGTTGTGTAGGCGTTAGAAAGGTCAAAACGAATGTCAAATTATTCACCTTGCCTTAATTTTCAATATATAAGCTAAACGACCAAGACCTTTTATCTACTTGAATAATTAAAACTTTGTAATTATGATTAATGAACAATTAACCTTTTTTCTTCTTGATTATATATTTAAATGAGTTTTCTCCACGATGGAATGAAAGGAGTTGTATATTTATTATTACATCTAGTCATCTTTGAAATTACAATTAAATAAAAAATAAATGAAAAAGTTAAAAGTATTATTAGTCGAGTTCACAATGTCATGTACTGCTCATGGATTTATTTTGATTAGTGATGTATTATAGATTAAGTTTACATTTAAGTAATTGATCTCTAAAGCCGTGATACCTTAGTTTAACAGGCTTCAGAAGGTTAAATTCGAACCGAATTGAGCTTGAACTTCCGGTGAAGAAACTATTGTAATTAACATGTTCCAAAAACAGAAGTTTTCGCAAAAATATCATCTCCGAACCATTATTTTACCGGCATGGTGGACTTAGACCGTGATTTAAGAATGATAACATTAACACGGTTATTTATAATTATGTTATAATGGATCTCTATTTTTTGTGAGAGTTTTGTAAACTGACATGTATTCACATGCTTTACGATTGTTCAAATCATAGCTAATAAGTGTAATAATAATTTCACACTAGTGTTGTACAAGCTGAAGCCTTGGTTCACATTACTAAAACTAAACTCGTTGAACTTCGTTAACAATTATACTTTTCAATAATTTTTAAATCGTTGATGAAATTTCCATTAATCTACAAGGTTCCAACAATTTATTTGAAGAATTATTAAAAATTATTTGGCAACTCGATCGAAATTTGTTGCTTAAATTTGAAATATTTTTGTTATGGCTTTCGTAAAGAAATATATCCTCTACGACAGAGATTTCGTTAATTACTCATTCTAATATCTTGAATTTAAACCGGCGTCTCTTGTTTTAGTTGAAAAACTCGCCCAATTCCTTATGTCCGTATGACAATCACGCAGATTGTGTTCGGTTTGCATACCAGCCGCTTCTGCGAAAGATTACCGACACAATGGCGTGCGTACGCGTTTCATTATTGCCAAAACGCTTTCTATTGTACAAACATCGCTCCTGTGCCATCGGAATACTAAGCGCGACTTCGTTTGCACTACATTGAATAACCAACGTTTGTACAACAGACTGGAGGAAAGTCCACAGTCTCGCGAACTTTGGTGCGTAAATAGATTAATTTATACATTTTCTCATGCATATTCTATTGAGAGATAGTAATATTGAAAGCATTATACATCATTTGCACGATTATATTCTAAGAGAGAAACTGTTTTATTTACGTTTTACTCAGTTCTTCAGTTGCACTGTAAACAGTAATAAATACAGGAAAACATTTTTATACAAAGTAAACAGACAATCAAATCTTAAGAATAAACTCATTTTCTCTTTGTGATACATTGAAATAATGTATGTGTATAAAATTATTGACTACCTGAGCAGTGTTATAATATATAACTTCTCCTTACCATAAATCTTTTCCCATGCAAGGAACGTCTCCAAATCTTTTCCATCCCACTGTGGCGGTTCATTTTCCACAACAAGTACTTCTCCTTCTAATGCTGCTGCAGAAGCTCTAGGGTCTACAGGTGCTTTCGATCCGCCAAGAAAAAGTAAAGCACCTGGGGGAGCAGAGAGAGCAGAAGGTAGGGGCAATGGGGCAGTCAAAGCTAAAACTTGAGGTGCCGACAATGGACCTGAAGGGAGCCCGGCAACGACTGCTCCCACTTCTCGAAGTGGTTCACAGACTACTTCCGCAACTGTGCTGTTTCCCCATACCGTCACCTGGAAATAAATACAGATCATTAAAAAGAATATCTCGATTTTTTGTGGTAAAATATGATATCTTCATTCCACTGCAGGAAATATGTAATGCTTATAAATTCACTAATAACATAATATCATCTTTTATATTAGTTAAAAAAAATTCAGTACTATTACTTTAAAAAACTATTAAGTCAATTATAGTAAAGTTAATGATTTGAAACATCAAATCATTGACTCACAGTGAGCGACTGTCGACGGAGACGTCAAGAATTTTTTCTCCGAAACGCTAACCGTTACAATAGTTTAGCTACCTCGCGCACTTGATTACGTGTAAATGTACAATGTAAAAGCGTACAAATCATGTTTGAATATCCCTTCGGGTACATGTAAGATAATTATACGTTTGAGATGACGACAATAAGTTATCTCACTAATGTAATACATACGTAGTAAAGAGGTGTTTCATCCAATTAAAATTATGACAGCGATTACCATTTTGCTCTTAAAAAAGCGCCTTGTCCTTTAGACAAATGGCTAGATATAAATGTCTTTGTCCGAAATCATTCTTTGTGTTTAATTGTTACTTAAGAACATGGACTGAACGAATTTTATACACCTACAATAACATTTAAATGCAGGTTTCGGGGACCTTGACTGCGGGTTCATGGGGTTTTTTACCGGCGCTCCTCATGACGTCACGGCCAAGTTATGCGCACGCGCTCTCCCGCCCCCCTCCGCACCCGAATCCTCCCTGCAGGATAATGCGCCTGATACATCTTCAAAGAGGAAAAAATAAAAACAGCCGGCAAACAAGAAGCATCAGTTTTACACGACCAAAGCATTCTTAAAACCAGAAATTGCAACGCGCAATATAAACTGGTTGATTTTTGTTCGAAATCATGTTTTAACTATTTTCGAACTTATATCGAACGAATATCGACTATTTAATTTTTGAGATTACTTAACAGTATGGGTCTAGCACCTGTGGGCAACTTAATAGCTTTTTTGCGAATATTTTGCTATATAAAAGAAACAAACGTGACTGACATCACGGAGCGTTTGTCGAATGGGTCTGAACAGAATCGAAAAAAAAGAGCCGTTGGACGTCTATGAGGCCTTATGTGTCTACATAATTAATTTTTATATATTCAAACGCGTAGGCCGCATCATCAATATAGACAATTTTGTAAATTTTGAGAACAAAGTATAGGATATAAATACCTAAACACAGAAAACATCTATTTAAAATTTCTGAAAATTACTTTAAAACTTTTATGAAAATAGAATGATTGACGCATTTTCAAGGAGCTTGAAAGCTTTGTTACTCTACAGATTCTGAAAATATTGTAACCATTTAAACAATTTTAGTTAATGATACAATCATGTCAAAGAACCAATTTATAAATAAAAGAATTCGTTTAACATAGGTCTCAATATATATAAATTACACAGTTCATCTATTGAAAGAATTTTTTTAAGTCTTTTCTGTTTTTTTTTTTTGTTTTTAGCAATTATTAAAACAAATACAGTGTCTACGGTATAAATAGTGACAGAATAACGTGGTCTCGCCACAAAAAATAAAGTAGATCAAATACTTTTTGCCTAATGTTGTACAGAGAAAAAACTTAACAGCATACAATAAGCGTATCGAATGCAATGAAAGTTTGTCACAAAAATTATTAAAATTCAAAAATTTTCAACACAAACACCGTTATATACTTATGTTTGTTATAGAAAATAACAGCATCGTATTTGTAAGCAAACATTTCACTTCATATTTAAATTAAAGAACAATTTCAACGGACATGAATTTCATAGTCCAATAACTCAATTTTTCTTAACTTTAATATTTTTAAATTATCGCAAAATATTATACAACTTACGATAATTCTTTGATAATTTAGTAAATGCACAAGTAGACTATTTTTAGTACTTATTTAAATTTTCAAAATAGTTTCCTGAATAAATAAATAAATCATGAATAAAAACAATCGATTTTTTAATATTTTTACAAATAATCTTTTGTATATACATTTTAAAGCATGTACTAGAAGTACTTCAATTTAAAGTTTCTTTTAGTCATGGATATGGCGAGAGAAGCTTGAAGTTCACCTGATAGTAATTGATACGTTTGCACATAAAAATGTGACTTTTTTAGGATGGCATGCACCATATTAAGCTCGTCATCATGAGACATTTTTATAAATGTTACTAAAGTAATTTCTCTGATTTGATGCCCTTTAATTCAGCCGAAATAGACATATGGCATACATATCTAGATAGTCTCCAGAAATAAGTGCCTTGCGTCAGTATATATTTACTGATGAAAACTATTTCCGGAAAGAATATTCCTTAGTTACCTTTTCCTCGTTGTAAAATTGAAGAAAAAATATTACAGCGCCATCTACACAAAACTGTGAAATATAAACAACGCGCCATCTAGCGACCATCTAAAAAAATTGTATAAAATTATAACGGCTTTTAATATCTTTAGCTGCAGATGGCATTAATATAAACAAAATATCTTCAAATTCGCATGCATTTACATTTTGTATGAAATAATGTTTATTTGTTTATATTATACGCTTGTTTTTACCAGCTCAACTCTATATGAATTTCTGGACTTTTACTTCGAAATTTGAGCATAAACGTGCTTATAACAAAATTTATATTATCTACTTCTCATAACAGACACAAAGAATGTTTTTAATCTTTATAACTGTATAAATAATTGGCAAAGGTATAATCACAAGGTATAAAATTAAACAAATTTAACGGTAAACTATGTATCCGGAATAACATTCAAGGGAGCAAGCAAACTGGTTTGAAGAGGCTTGCAACTATTGCAATTTCTCGGAACTTTAGACAACTTTTTACGCTTCGCTTTCTTTTAGAAATTAAATAATTGAAAAATCTGTACGGAACGAATACATTTTAATGCTTTATTTAGAAAAACGTTTGTTACTATTATTAATAATATATGAACGTACGTTACTTA
>DWLS01004324.1:0-14158 GCA_018246255.1 Pachliopta kotzebuea | reverse complement strand
CATCACTAACACTCGCCTAATTGCAACATTACGTCGCCCTCGCTTCAGAGCGCGGCGCCCCAGCTACTCACACACCACGTACTCAAGGTACACTCGCATTCCGGAGCGGTTCTCACCGCCCAGAGCTTCGGACACAGGCGCAGGTGGTCGGAGAACAGACCCGAGTCCGTATTCGACGACCGAGTAGACTCGCTAGTTAAACGTATACATAACCAATACACATGTTAAGAAAAATCCGCCGCCGGATAGCTACACTTCCAGGAGCAGTAGCAACACTAGGTTAGGTTTAGGTTAATAGGCCGCGGGCCCCGTGGTCCGCGTGCCCAGCGTCAGATAAGCCGTATACGTCGTATTAGACGAGTCAACGCTATCATCACCAGAATATATATATTAATACTGTCTACGATCCTCAGGTTCTTAAACAAAATTTTTTCTTTGATATAAAATTCATCGTATTAAATATATAAATCGAAGACAACTCGTGACTACAATGAAAAGTAAACTGGTTGCAGAGTCAATTGTTTGAGCATCTTTCTTTTGTTTAAGCTCAGGTAAGCCAAAGGCCTTTGACGGTTTGTCTACTACCTTATATAATTCTCAGCGGAGTGACGCCGACAAAGCTTTTATACCCTGCTTGTTCAAACCAGATACGGAGCAAAACGCTTTGTACAAGCCCGGGCCAAGTCAACAATATGTGGATGGAATACACCTTTGTGAAAAGTCAAATAACAATCAAACGTAACGGGCGCACAAACCGCTTTCAAAGAAAAATAAATACAAGTTTTTATTTTTTGCTTCGAATTTACCCTGTTTCAAAATGACCCGTTTTTTTTAAACGATTTGTTATTTTAAATATTATTTATTATTTCTTTTTAATACTTTTATAGATTTGTAAACTTATTAAAGAAACATTTAATTTTTGGTTATTACTCATATTGTTGTAATTTACGCCTCAGAAATTACGTTACTTTATTGCTGTTGGAAGTTTCGTTAGCTCATAATAAAACAGAATGTCTTATTAACGTGAAAGTTTGATTGATGGTAAAAGTTTTATTTTCCAACGATAGATTTTCTTTTTCGGTATTATTACGCGTGACGTAAAAGTCGTTGTTCTTAAAGTAAATTGAAATGTCAGCCAAAGTTAGCAGAGCTTATTTTAAAAGCGTTTCATTAATAAAAAAAAATTGTGTATATGTTTATTTAGTTAAATATGAGATATAATTTGTTATCATGAAAGAAAAGTAGCAGTTAACATAATAAACGTAACAATGACATGTAGTGGTTTAGGATAAATGATTGCTTACAAAAGCTGATGACAACTACCGATACTGTTTTAGTTAGTAAAAATTTACTTAACTATGGTTTTTCCGGCTAAATCGTTTTTTAAAGTTTTCGTAATCATCATACGAATGTATTAAGAAAAATCATCAAGAAATTTAAAGAAAATATTTTCAGTAGCATGAATAAAGAAAAATTTCTTAAAGTTAACAAAAATATTATTTTTATAAAATACTGCATAAACTTTTGTAGCGAGAACAATAGCAAAGAAAATTGATGTCGGAGAGGCAATTTCTACTGTCACTTCGATCTATCTAAGAAAATAACGTTTTCTAATAATACGTAGGAAAGTTTTAAATAAAAGTCGCGTGGTCATTTAACATCTCTATATATTTTTCCATTACAATTCTTTCGACTCGAAAAACTTTACTGCCAATCAAACTACACATGTCGAATGTAATAACTCTGGTTTACTAGACAATCGGCTAAATGCAGAGGTCTCAGAGGCTATTACAAATTGTTAATTTATCTTTTCTAATAATAATGTGTTTAAACTATCGCAATATCCATTCATCATGATAAATTTAATAAACGTAAGAAAAAATAAATATGGTGTATGCTACCTATATTTTGTTACGTTTTGGTCAATGAATAATGCCATAAATCATGATTTTAATAAAGTGAACCTCACTTTTACATAAAGCTTCTTCTCAGACTCATAAATTTTAAACGTGTAAAACTTCATTAAATTTTAAAGTGACTTTAATTGTCGAGGGAAAGGCTAACGCGGCGAATTTTCGCGCCGAGCAAGCAATTTGCAGCGAAAGCACGCGAAGCGACGCTGCTAACATCACACAGTCTGTTTAATTAACAAAATAATCCAGTTAACTCAGATTTTAAAAAAAACAAAGTCAGAGAATGATAAAATCATTGTAAACTAGTTATAATCCTCAACTATAGTTCACGTTATTGAAGTTTTTGTGAGTTATCATTTTAGAAAAAGGACATCTAAATTGTTAATAAAATGTTTAGTTCTTGGTCTCTTGTAGGAAAAACGACGAAATAAGCGCTGCAGTAATACCTAACAAGATGATTGTTAGGTATTACTGCAGCGCTTATTTCGGCCCTAAAACAGTATTGATTTAAAATGTTACTGTATTTCAGTTTGAAGGACATTGTAGTCAGTAAAGTTACAGGGTTAAAGAGTCTTGACATCTAATCTCTCAAGGGACAAAGATAATGTATTAGCAGTAATGTGTATTTTAACAACTATCGTCACATTGATCTGGAAGACAATGACATCGCTTTGTAGAATTAAAAAAAGTGGTTCATAATTTATTAATTATGTGTCATTTTTACAAAGGTAAATTAGTCTCCATATAAAAAATAGGCATTCTCTGAAATAATTCGTTAAATTAATTCTGCGTATTGTGCCGCTACTCAGCTTTAGCTTGGTAATTAATTTATATTAAAGGATCATTAATATTGATATTTTTATAAATATTGCGCAAATTTATGTCACTATATTTAAGAGATCTTTTGGCGAGTGCATGAAGACTAAAATCTTGGTTTATGGTTATCATAGGACACTGAAAAATGGTTGCTACAGGCGTTATTGAAAAGCTTAACGCCGTAAGTAATAAAGAAGCTATGTATTTTTAGGCGACTAAACCAGAAACGGGATAATTTTTAGAAAAACCCAGATTTACGAGTAGCAACACTGACTACAGCTTGTCTCTTTGCAATCGGCACATAGCTTGTATATCTGTTGAACGTTGGTGACTTAACATGCAAGAATAGCGACCTTTCACTGAAAAGCAATCTTAACAGATCCCCCTTCAGGATATACGATATTTATTTATTTTATCGACGAGGTTACTAGAAGAGCAAGGCCTTACCTGATGGTAAATGATACGCGCGTTCTCATAACGACATGATTTTGATTAAGTTGGTGCTCGTCACGTTAGGATGTAAGATGATATATATCGTTACTGCAGTAATTTTACTAGTCTATTTACTCCTTTTAAAATGGAATACAGTAATGTTTACACACTACTGATTAGCGGTACAAAAAAGATTTGCAGTTGCACGTGCCTAGGCTGTATTCGGCAACAGAGATCACTTGGAGTCAAGACTCAAAATGTTTTGAGGAATTTTGTGACGATGGGAATTGTGATGACTTTAAATATTTATGAATATTTAAAATCGGTAAAAGTGGAGAAATTTATAAAAGAATATTAGGTAGCGACGTAAGGAGATTATATAAGAAAATGAATAACGCTCTCCCGCGCCGCTGTGTTGTTTCAACGCAAAATAATATAGCAGGCCGTACTGTATAATGAATCTTTTATTACACCGAATGCGAGTGGATTAATTTTTTCTCTCTTCTTTCTTATACTCGTAATGATAACTGAAAACCATTTTTAGCCAACGATAATATAATTTACCGACTTTTTGCTTTGTACAGATCTAATTCTTTTGCCCGTAACCGAACGAAATATAACATTAACTACTATTATTATTTTATTTTTATCAGTTTTCAATTTCGTTATATTAATTATTTCATAAGTTTTTTCATTTTGCATTCGTAATGGATTTATAATGACTATTATTAAAAAAAAACAATTTCAGACAAAATATATGTCTGTGTCTATGTCTATCAATTTTAACCTTCAAATTTATAATCAGTTATTCAATTTAATTTTAGTACCTTCCATAAAACAGGAAAATGGTTCAGAAGTTGTGCTCCATAATACAAAATGGGCAAACCGACAGAAACTATGACGATATCAGCAGAAATATATTCGCCTAACAAAGGCAATTACGTTTGGGTAAACTTAATAAACCCTATTAACGCAACCCTTGTAGTGTTATCGTAAATCTGGACGTTTGTTCGTATCATTCATTTTGAGTGATTATATTATAATTTCTTATGTTGTGTTTTCTGAATTCTTTTTGTATAATTATTTATTAAGCAAATCATAGATTAGACCGTTAAAAAGGAGTTAAGGTGGAATTAAGACTTTTCAGAACTTTTATTTAGAAAAGAAGATGTTGCTTAAAAGCCGACAACCTGTAATAACTGAACCTACGAGTACATGATTGATATTAATGTACTTTAGAGCTATTACATTGTTTACTAATAGTTCTTTGTTACCTGAGGCTGTCTTCGTTAATACGACCGCAACACCTGTTTCTACAGCTTGGTATAATTAAACAATGTGTTTAGGCACAAAGAGAGAAGTTAGTGAGTTGCCTCAGAACTAATTGGGGTACAGAGACTTAACATTCTAAGTCTCGAAGAGATGATCACCATGTGGTGTTGTAAATCTAAATAATAAAATTTGATCAGCGTCTCTGGAAATCGCTGCCTACCAGCACATATTTAAAACGGTCCCTTATGTTGTAGTCGGAGAAAGTTGGAGTTATATTCCTTCTTTCACACTTAATAAATGTTATTAAAATATTAAATTTAATAATTGTTATATTTTTACTTACTGCCTGCATTACATGACAACGATTTTATGATAAAAAATAATAAAAACAGTTTGAAATGGTAGATCATTGTTATATACACACAGAAAAATTAATAAAAATTATTTCTCTCAAATCTATAAGCAAACTATGGTGAATGGTTTTAAAAAATCGTCTGAAGTTATGACCAAAGGCGAAAGCACTTTCGGAAGGTTTTTTTAAAGCGCTATTTAGAGTTTTGAAACTCTCATTAAAACTTGGGATGTTGTTTTTACTTTCAATTTTATGGCTTATTAGTAAAGAAGGCTACGGCTTTAGTGAAATTATTTTGTATAAACTTTATAAGAAAGTTTATTGAAAAGTTAAGGAATTTATAGGTTGATTTATTTTAGTTAAAGCAGAAGGAGCAAAAAGAGTTTCATTTTTTTTTAACTTTTATTACAATTATATTATTATTTACAAGACTTAATAAAATATTTACAACTTTACTAATGAACAAGTTAGTGAAGCTGTCACAATGGCAGATTTGTTGTATATTGGTTATTCTCCGTCATTCACAAATTTTTACAAATAAAACATTTTAACGTTGGATTAACACTTGTCTTGGAGTAACTGTTCTGTTTGTATAAGTAAAATATAAATATTAAAAAACAAGTTTAAAAAGCTTTGATTAATCTAGAATTAGACCGTCAGATCTGCTGTTATTTACTTTTAGGATAGAATAAAGAAAAGAAAAGTACGAAGGATCTTTATTATAGCGAACAAAACAAATTTCACTTGTACTCTGCGCCGTTGGTTTTGTAATTTAAAATTCGTTTTGGGATTAGTCTTTGCTGTCGTTAATGGATGAAGCCACTGGGAACTGTGAACCAATTGTTCTGAAAAGGTTGAAAAATTGGATGTAATTTTGAATAAAATTAAATATTTTTTCGGTTAAGGTAAATGCAGATATTACCGCGTTATCCAAAAAGAGCATCAATTATTGAAGTATTAGATATTTTCCTATTTCAATACAATAACTAGATCCTAGGACATTTTGATTATAATAAGTGTTGATTTGTATTATATTTTTCTCTAATAAACGGGCGTTAGCAGGCATATGACGGCGTATGAGCTCCTTTCATACAAACTCAGGCCGAATCATGTTGGAGCACTCACACTTTTGTTGTATGATTACATAAGTAATATACTTAATATCTCATAAAGAATATTTTTAATCTGTCGTTGTGTTCTTTAAGTATAGATTGGTTAAAAATTTTTGCTTGAAGAATACTGATTAATATTAAAAAATAAGACCCGCGGCATAGGATACTCTAAACTTACTTTAGTCTGTAAAACCGACGTACCCTCTGTATTTATATTCTATTTCCGATATATATATAGTTTAGTAAGAGTACATTATTTTAACCAAAACTATAGTACATAAATACATATACAACCGTAATTTGCCAAAAAGTAACATCATGGCGTCTCTTGGGATTCGTAATGTGGTTTATCATGAGTATTGAAATTTCTTTTTCTGAAATAACAAAAAAATATAATTAATTATTTACTTTTTTGTAACAGAATTAAAATTTACAAAATGAATTGCTGAACGTATTAACCGCACTTAACCTTGGTAACAATTTATATCTGAACCTATTACCGAATATCAATTACACGGCGATGGAGTGATCATACAAAATCTATTACCGAATGATAAAACTGCTACTATTTTGCCGTAAAGAAAATGTATTTATTTAATATTTATCTAGTATTTCTTTTACTGAATACTATTTAATTTTTATATCATATGAATAGTAATGAGACCAATAAAAGTTCATGAAGATTTTTGATTTGCTATATACATGTAGCATAAAATCCACTTTAAGAAATAAACAAGCACAAAAAATTAATGAAAACATGAATAATTAAATAAACGAATTAAAGAACGAATCAACAAACGAAGAAACGAATGAATAAATTAACGAATTAATTTATGAATAAATAGATATATAACGGCAGGGTACAGAATATAAGTACTGTACTAGTACTTGTGTTTTATCTTAACAAATATTATTATTTAAATTTTTATTGACATGATTATATTTTACATTTACTTATAACTTATACAGATGCCCGAGGCAAGGTTTTGGGAAGAAGAAAACCCGAAGAGTATGGATTTTCTTAACCTCCCGCTCTCATTCTTTGTGGGTACTTTAATTGATTTCCAAACTTTTCGTTCGTATCTCCTTTTGGCATACGAAATCGAAGACAAAGTTGTTAAAGAATAAATGGTTGAATTAAAATCCTTTAACCTACAGCTTGACTTATTTTAACAATGTTAAATAATATAATGCTATCTCGAATCTTTTCAAAAACCTTATTGAAGATATGAATATGAATGAGGCTCATTAAAGCTTATGAACACGTCGTACCTTGTGAACAAACTTTAGTTTTTTTATTAACCAACAATCATAACTTATACTTTTATTACTTTTACTGAAACAGTCAGTATCAGTAAGAATTAAACAAAGTATTACTTCCAGGTTTCCCAAAAAATTATATTATTACAATCACTAGAAAAAACAACGTTTTTGTGATTATTGAAACCACTTTCATAGAAAAATAATGGATAAATGCTCAGTTATAGTGCTTTTTACTTTTTAAAGAAAAACAGACTAATTAAAAAACATCCATGAAAATCATTTGTGAGACTAACAAAAAGATTTCGTATTTTTCTTACTGTTTAATTAAGATCTTATCTTTTTTGTATCTCATTCAAAATAATTAATGCCTTTCGGCAAGACTAATGTCCGACTTACTTTTTAACAATGTTTTGTTAAAATCCATTTGTTCCTTCGTTATTGTTTTACCTAAAATCGGAGTAAACAACGCATTTGAAAAAACTCTGCTTTTGTTACTTAGAGACTTCACGGCATGATTATAATAGAAATCCGACTGTGTAAAAGTCCTATAAAATGTTTCACTTACTTACAGTCGCAATGACACTTTCTTTTGAAAATACTACACCACAAAAGCTGCTTGAAATGTAGTGACAAAGGGGACTGAGTCAAAGGTTAAATGGACGCATGAATTGTATGGGAAAAGTTGCACCCGTAAATGTTATGAATAGTTCTGTTTTATATTTTTTTATTCAACAACACGAGCAAGACGTTCACCTGATGGTAAGTGATACCCTTGTCCGTAACATGGCAATGGTTAAGATGGTATACATAGCATCATATTGCGCTCGATGCCTTGAGGCAAGATAATACAAGTCTCGTTATAACAATAATTTCAGAGATCCTTTCATTTCCCTTCATTTGTAGTCTACTTGAATTGGAATTAACTAGTGCGAACGTGGACAAAGAAATAGTTTTCTTTTTTGTTTTAACGCCTATTGTTCTGCAGAAAAGCCGCAGAGCTAAGTCAGTAACAACGTTATCCGTTCGCATAACTAACTTCGTAACAGGCCCTAATTGCCAATGTTAACGTAATAATTTCTCCTGTGACAATTTGTTAACACCTATAACGTTAGAAAGAAGAATCGCATTACATTCTCCGTGAACACGACTTTTATAAACGTTAGTAATTATTTGTTTACTATTTTTACTAAGACGAAAATACTAGGAAAGATCAAGATAAAATGGTAGTGCATACTATAAGGTTTAATCGAGTAACCTAATTAACATCGAAAAGACATTTCTGTATTATTTTGTAGTTTGTTTAAGCAACATAAACTGTTTTTTGTTAAAGTAAGTCAGAAGTTTAAAGCGATTGTAATAATAACATGGAAAAACTAAATGGCTGATAAATAAAACTTAAACACAGAAGTTTCAGCGGGAATTACTAAGTACTCATCTTTTACTTTTCTTTCACTATTTAAGTATTTATTTAAATATTTATGCCTTTTGTTATTATACTCCAACAAAAGAATTTTATATAACAAAGTCTATATATAAACAGGACATATAAAATGTATGGTTAGTTGAATTGGGTTGCTTAAATTTGCGTACATTATTAGCACCAACCGTAAATCGTGAATCTGTGAAACAGGGATCATTTGAGTAACCATTGTAGATAAAAATATACTTTTATAAGACATGTTCCTTATTTTAATAAAAATCTTTATTTTATCATCTACAATTCGACTAGAAGAGGTAGACTTAATATACACACCACCCACAACCCAGGTTGAAGGGAGAAACAGTCATTGTTTCATAATCAAATACTAGTTGCAACTATTCTTAATTATTATTACAATATATCTTATTACTATAGAAACATGTCTATTTTTAAAATTTAAAATTCATTTGTTATTTTCAAAAAATATTTAAAACGAAATACATTGTAATCCGTAACTGAACTACTTAAAAAATATATTATAAAAGATATTTTTATTACTGCGAACTGTTTCAACAATTTTGTAGAAAACACACAGAGCTCATTAATTACGGCAATGTATATGAATTCTAATATAAAATCTTCAATCTTTTGTTCATCGTTTTTATAAAATAAGTTGATATGTTGTTAATATACCATTATATATTGTCAATCGGATTTTAGTTTAATCTCGTAACCTACTTCATAACGTCTCTGAATCACCTAAGGTAGATTGGATATATGATAAAGCCAAAGGCATTAAGTCGACCTTTACACGGTGTGTACAAATAAATAAATAAAAAGTATGATTTTTTTATTATACGAAATGAAAGAACGGTCGCTGTATAGTTTTCATAAAGTATCGTTTGCCTTGTTATAACATTTTACCGATTTTATTTATTTAGGCTCTAACATGAAAAACATGAGTGGTTGAAAGATCGAAATTAAACCTCGGATTGGAATGACAAAGAGTGCTATGACGCGGTTTGAGGGACATGGAAGGAATTTTAGAGAATAGACGCTTTTGAAATGTGATGCTGGAGACAAATACAGAAAGTATCTTAGATAGAGCATAGGTCCAACGCCTCCATTTTTATTCGACTTAAGATTAAAATGTGCCTTTCAACCGTCTGTATGCATCGGACACTTAAGTTCTTCGGTTATATAGTCAGACAAAAGAGAAATGACTTCGAGGATTTTGTCGTTGCTGGTAAGATTGATGGTAAGAGATCACGTAGTCGAAGCCTAAGATGTTGAACCGACCTGGTAAAAGAGATCATAGAAATATATGTATATGATGCTATACATAAAGTGTCAAACAGAGACAACAGGAGTAACATCGTGAAAAGCAGCTTATGAGTAAGGAGTAATGAGCTTCAGCACTGAGGAAACCACGTGTACGGAGAAATTATAATATTTGTATTTGGTATGTCTATATTATGTTTTAACAAACCTGGCCCCAAATGTTTCTTAATTTAACATTCTATGCATAGTATTTAATCAGAAATTTATTATATGTTGTGGGTTTTAAAGCAAAAGTTCTTAGCTTCTAATTTAGTTTAAAGTATTGATTGTAATGTGCAAACTAAAATGATTTACTGCTCAATACTTAATCTTTTTTTTTTATTGATTAGTGTTTTCCGTTAAACACAGCGTGGATAATATTTGTAGACCAGTGGATGCGATGATTATTATACAAATTCTGGCGGAAGCTATTTAATTAACGAGCAAACAAGACTGTGTTCCTTATAAAACACTTTGTTGTTCGTTTATAAATTTAATTATTAGCATATATAACAATTATTAGTATATTTGTATTCCACGTATTTTTATAATTGTTGAAAATCTCAACGTCCATTTAAAAATGGACGTATTAAAAACCGCCGACCATTAGGCTAATGGTTTGGGGTGGGCGCGGTGAAACTCCTAACAAAAACTTTTGCGCGTGCTGTATAATGTTTCTTTATTACTCAATTGTACAAACGCCGATTTCTTTTTTACATTTTACAATAACAAGTAAATGTTACTGTAGTTAAAACAATGGCGTTTAAAACAGCGGCCGCTGAAAATAATTCATAAATTTCAAACAGATTTTGATTATTATTCTGTAGTTAGGGCCCATTTATCTATCAAGGGGCTAACTCTTAGATATTTCTTAATAATAGCAATGTCAACAAAAACGTTTTCTAATCTTCAATTAACTGTGTTTCTGTCGAGTTAACTTATTGCTGATCATATAGAAATCCTGTCTTTTATAAGAAAGGTGCAAGGAAATCGTGAAACATGAAATCTTCCTATTGATGTTATATATAGTGGAGTGTGGATGGTGCCAGGCATTTTCAATTCGTTTTACTAACAACTTTCCTCGTATTGTTTATATCTACAACATAACTACATAGATGTGTTTTTGCTGTCAACATATAAGAGCATTCGCTTTATCAATTTTTGCCGCATTATAACTTGATGATGAATGATTTTTGGCAGAAGTTTTAGTCTATTGTTGATTGAAAAAAGGTGTGGTAATACATAGTGTTACTTAATTTTAAACGAGACTATACAAAAGAATAAAACGTAGTTACAAGTCAAACGTGTAAATGCCATAAACATAAATCCTTTTTGTATTTGAAAGTAACGAACAAAAGTAAGGTTAGATCAATATTGTGCACACTCGTATATAAACAATCACACCCATTATACACACACATAACATAAATAATTCTCATTGAATGTGGAATCTCGTTCGTAAAGTTAGCTAACAACCCAACTACGTACCCAACTTCGCACCTCGTGTTACGAAATTGGATAAAATTACCAAACGAAGTTCCTATTATATATTCAACGGTACTTCAATTTGTTTTAAAGCTTTTCTCCGTGGTTATATAGTTTTACGTTTTATTATACAATAAATTGAAAAAACGAGAAGGATTTTTATTTGGTGGTAAACCATACTTCTGATTGTAAATATGAGATATTGTTTGTTCGATTTTTTTTTTATACCATTAAGGTGGCAAACAAGCATATTGCCGGCCTCATGGTAAGCAGTTACCGTAGCCTATAGACGGCTGCAGCACCGGAGGCACCACTGGCGCGTTGCCGACACCGGAGGAACTTTATCACACCCTTTTTGAACGACTCCATTCTGTAGCTCCTTGGGAAACCCTTGGCAGGGGGTTCATTCCATAATTTGATGGTTCTCGAAAGGAAATTTCTTTGATAACGGACCGCACGTGATCATTGCGATTCTAGAGAATGGGGATGAACTCCCTGTCGATGGCGAACGGTGCGATGGTGGACTGTGGCCGTGGGCATCAGATCTAAAAGTTATTCAAAACACATCCCATTATATAGACGATAGAAGACGCATAGGGCAGCGAAATTGCGCCTAAGGTTCAGATCTTCGAGACCGTCTGCAATCATGGAATCGTCAACGATTCTCACAGCTTGCCTCTGTACCGACTCATTTACTCAACACCCTTACTTGAGTAATGATTTTCTAGAAAATCAACTTTGTATATAGCTAAAATTTAAGTACATATTATGAACATCAAAACTCAATTAATTTGAAATACGTAATGGTTACAACTAAAGAAAAAAGATCTTAAACATTATACCTTTTTATTTATAACGAATAATCTCTGGAACGTCGAAAGCTATAAGGCGTTAGATTAGCTTTTTTTTCTTTTAAATACGTTTCAAATTCCTCATAGTTTGTTTAGTTTCACTAACAATTATTTGTATGTATAAGAAACAAAGTTTTCTTTGGTAATAATTATGTAAAAAACTATTCCTCGGAAAGAACACATTTGCTGGGTTAACTGTAATAACTTAACTAAATTGTAGTAATATAGTAAGTATCCCTTGTATCGAAGAACAATCTTAAAACCGATACCATTATTATGCTATTTAATTTATTTCAAACGTTATATAAAGAGTTTAGTTTTTTATAATATTTTGTTTATATATATTAACAAAAAGATGAAAGAATTTTTTACCTCAGAATATTTTCGGATATTGGAATAATATCAAAGTTCTTTGTTAAGATATGTTTAAAGTTATTCATTGATCGCTGACCACAAAGGGGTTGCCCCTAACCAACCCTTTGTGCAAACAATGATTGAGTTTTGACAAGAATTCGTTTCTCGTGTCCGTACTTGTGAGAAAGGCGAAGAGATAAAAAATAATAGTTTTGCTTTTTGTGAAAACATTTTTGTATGGTTCAATTATTTTTAGAAATTACTACTTTTTAATAAAAGACATTGCTTACCTCGCTAATGTAAAGCAATACATTTTTATATAATGTGTTTATGTAACAAATCTTTAATATCTTTATGATAATTGTTACTAGTCACAAAGTATAAAACTGCAATTTCTTAACCAGTCCCGTAATATAGACAGAAAATTTACAAGCTGTTTATAGGCATTAACATCTTTGAATAATTCATATGAATTAACCATAAAGCTGTTTGAAATTACAATCGATACACAATGTTTGTTGAAAAATTTTCCTGTTTTTTTCTCCCAGGTATTATAGATTCTTTCCGGTAATTAATATAAACCATCATCATCCGATAAACGCTCAATGCCGGACATGGGTTTTCCCAAAAGATCTCCACTAATAAACAAGTTATAATATAAATTCATTACATAAATTTGTAAACCGTAATTACGTAGTTTATTAGTAAATTTCGCGAAGTGCGCGCAATACTGTTAATGAATGTTGTCATTTCATAACCTCAATTACAGAGGAAATTTAATTTGATAGAACCTTGACTGTAATAAGTTTATTTACAAGATTGGATGGTATTAATGAGGTAAATTGTTTTTGCGAGTAAGCTGTTCTGCGCATGTTATAAACTTAATATAAAGTAAATCATGTTACTTGTAGGAAGACAAACGTGCATGTGAATGGGAGAAAAAATAGGGGAAGACCATATAATAGTAGGAAAAATTGTTTGACAGAAGAAATTGCATGTAAAACGAGTATATTATGAGTCGACGATTGACAGAAATGTATGAAAAAATGATAATAATATACTTAAAAACTTTTTTTTGGAAATTTTCGTGTATGTACGATTATTTAACTTGTATTTAGTCTTTACGAAATTTTAAATGCAATAGTTTATATTCTGATAGTTATTTAACTGACTCCGTGGTTGGCTGCCTGCCTTGTCGAGGTCTTTGGTTGGATTAAGGGCCTAACGGTTCTTAAACTGAAGTATTGGCGTGGTATTCAAGAAACCGCCCTGTAAGCCAAATCTGTAACAATTAACAGAATTGCTGTATTTCGGCTGTTAACATAATAGAACCAGAGTGTTCTAAGCGATCACGCTTCGCCATTATTGTTGTTATAAATTAAAGAATATTAAGTCGTTTGTAGGTTATTAATGTATGGTGTTGTATATATACACGTGGATATTGTTACAAATTGTTTGTGGGGTCCATGATAAAATTGCATCCATTTTTACTCCACAATGACAAAGGCAAAATTACAATTGAATTGAAATTTTCATACAGTTGCGGTTTATTCAATTTAGGTTTCGTT
>DWLS01004323.1:0-14160 GCA_018246255.1 Pachliopta kotzebuea | reverse complement strand
CCTCCACACTCCCTCACTCACCTAAACTACGAGCCGCTTCAATTCGCTTCTCCAATCCATAGTAGCTACAACAGAATCTATTTCAACAACAATACTTGAATTAATACCCTTTTTAAAAATTAAAATTTACTTTACAACAGTATTGAATAATTTAAAAATATATATTTTTTTATGGTGCTGGTTAATATGGTAAACACTACATCACATTGCACTTGTCGCTTTGAGACTATTACCCCAGTAATTTCATTAAATACAGCCATTTAAACTGGAACACATTAATGTTTGCAGATTACTGTTCGGCGCTAGAAATAAGAGCTGCGGGGTGGTACTTACCTAGAAGATAATATAGATCTAATTCAAAATCGAAGCAGTTGAGGTGTTAATGTTGCCAAAATCACTGTCTAACTAGGGTTTTATTAAAGGATTATACAGCAGATACATTATTTAAAGCACGTGATATTAGTTGGTGTTATACTAACTGCAGATGATTGGAAAAATTCATTGGCGCAGACCGTATTTGAACCCGGTACCCTCAGTGTGGAAGGCAGGCGTTCAAACCACTAAGCTATCACGACTGTCTACTTAGAGTTGTGTTCGTCTCTAGGATATCGCAAAGTAGTCTCTATCACCATCGCCGATATTAGCACAGTGGTTACTCCACCACCATACAGGATAGTGGTTAGGTTAGAGTGAGGTTGTCTGGATAAGGTCTCCTTATCCAGACATAACTTTAGCAGTAGAGTATCACTCTTAATGATGACACTATTACCTCTCCTAATATTAAGGACGTTTACTGTTGTAATCTGGACGGATAAAAATATTCATATAACCTTGACTTCTCGAAGGCTAGACACACTTTCAAATATTTCCTTTCAAACATACAAAATAACTTATCATTGATGTATTATAAAAACATGTATGTAAGCTATTGATGATGATGATGTATTAAAGAAAGTAAGAACACGTCCTACTAATATCTTTCCTTTCTTGGCGTGCGTCTGTTCAGAATGGGATATCGCTATGCCTACTTAAATAACACACGCCTCTGTTTATGTTATGATTATTTTTATATTAAACATTTTATTAAAGTAAAACCTTTAAATGAGATTGCAATGGGCAACTACTAGTCTATTACTATAGCAGATAGTGTGCTAAAGTGCAGAATCTTGTGAGCATATTGCCTTTAATTAAATACACCGGTGCAACAGTTGGTGCTCGCGTGAACGATCTTGATTTCATAATTGGCTTTCGTTTATGAACGTGGGAAACCGTTCTCTGGCCCGTGTTGCAATTAGCGTGCAGTCTGAACGTCTGCCTTTGCGAATGAATGAGTACCAGCATCGCACCGTCGTAACAAGCCACCACCGAGCAGAGGAAGCAGTCGACGTACAATTGTCTGATCTAGTTGTTTAACTCGAGTCATTCAATCGAACTTTGTACCTATGTACCACATAATGAAATATCTCGATTTTAGATAAGCATTCATTCTTATCTATTTATCAATAACGGTATTTTAAAAAAAATATGACAGATCACATAGCAAGTACATCATTAGTGGTACTATACAATTAGAAGCAGGACAATGTTATCCATTAGTCAAATTGCAAAAAAACTTAGAAAGAGTAATTCATCGAATTGATAACATTGTTGTTCAATAAGTTATAAAACTAAAACTAGTATGTGCTGTAATAATTCGGTTCAAAGTCATCCACTCTCGACTCAAGGAAAAAGTACGTCTATCAGTACACAGTAAGGAGAATTCTAGGCCGATAAAAAACATGCGTGCGTCGCAAAGAATTTCACGTATCACAATCAATCACGCACTTGCTCTGTTTGTTTTTACAGCCTCCCTTGAGGGTTGGCGGACCGGATGGATTTAAGTCCGTCATCAGTTACAACTATGTGTATTATATGGACCGTTTATTTTGAAAGTGGTGAAGTCCATTTTCTTTTGTTTCGAAAAAATTAAAGGTTACTATACTCGTTGATTTAAAAATACAGGCAAGTCATATGCAATTTCATTTACAGACCGATTTTAAGTTGTACAAAACATGGTTTTTTTTTTTGAGAAATTAAACACAGACTAGTTAGATATAAAAAATTTACATTAAATTAAGTATGAATTACGTGATTGCTATTTTTTCTCAAAAATGGACTTGCACCACTTTCAAAATAAACGGTCCATATATAACTAGCGATATCTACTCCAGAGAGATGCTTATGCTGGACAGAAATATAATCAATTTTCGTTTTTGCTAAATAGACCACAATGAATTTTTGTTTTATATCTTGTAACTAAAATGTATCGTTTAGAAGTTAGGTTAAAAAATTCCAATTTCCGGTCATCAAAATATGCCGTTGCACAAGCTCTGACCGATCTAAATAACATGCCGTAAAACTAATCCGAATCGGTTAAGCCATTTGGAGATATGCGTGTAACAAACAGACAGACGTCAAAGAAGGTAGAGCTTATTTGGACATAAGTAACAAATGCTTGAAAGGTTCCTTCGATAATACATCCGTCAGACCTTACATATATTTCATTTTGGGTTTTTTACTTATTTTACTACATCGAATTAATGTATGTATAAATTCCCGTAAATCAATAACTGAACTTTGAACATGATGTTTAATATTTTAAAAGAGCCAAATGTCTCAAAGCTGCGTGATATAAGTTTAATCATATATATTCGTTATAGTTTAGACAGTTTCTCTAGAACTGTTAACCCTGTGCAAGCGACCGCGGCCGATCGCCCGCTGGACTCTCGTCCAGTTTTTGTCTCATCTCAACCTAAAATGTCCACATCGTTTTTTTAGCTTCGTCGACTTAAAATAAGACATAGTCTCTACATGGAGCTTACATCACCAAACCGCATCGCTTCTCTGCAAAAAAAGTTACTTATCAACCCGATGTACTTTCTATTAATTTTTTCTTTATTTATTAGACAGGGTTTTTATTATGAATAACATCTCATCCACATTGGAGCGTTACAAAGTTATCTTATACTAATCTACATTTAAATGGATTATAATTTAATGATTTCTTTCTTGGCTGAACTAAAAATTTATCTAGCCTTGCTAGGTAACGGGAAGGCCAGAATGTTATTAACTACACTCACAGAAAGACTTTTGTAAATGTGTATCTGTAGCCCCAATGCTTCAGTCAGAATATTCCATGGGGATATGTTAGACCTCCACCACTCCACAGTTTGTACAATATAATGTCGGTGATTTGCTTATTAAAGGTAAATTTGGGGGACATTCTTCGAAAGATATCTTGCCATCTAGGGAAAGTCAAGGTTATGTGGAGAATTTTACCCACTTATGCTGGCATAGCCCGTTCCGGGAACTGAATCATGCAGTTCTCAATACCTACGCATATACTAACACGACTGCCGGAAACCACGTTCAGCTATCATCCTTCTCACGTAAATTTATGTAATGGAAATTTGCCCGAAGCGGTGTCTCAAGACTGTCATGGTTTAATTACTGATGTTAATAACATAGATAGATAGATATATAGTACGTTTATTTAACACTACAGAACACACAAAAAAAGTAAAACAAACGTATAACAAAGGTGGAACATAAAATTACAATTCTCAGTCAGTCTCAGTGTGTTTTGCACCTGGTGCAGGTGAAACACTGATTTTCAGCCACCTCCAGCGGTACGGTCGCATGTAAAGTGTGATCCGTGCAGTAATCACGCAAAAAGATCCTTAACAAATATATTTACTTAATGATGATAACAATATATAGATTTAAGGTATATAGTACAAAAGGCAAAAAGTGAGATTAAATTTAGGGTCTTAACGAAGTGTTAGGTAGTACATTGTTTTTGTACCAGATAGGATTTTAAATGTTTTTTAAAGATATAAATAGAAAATATAAACATGTATATTTTTGTAAATATCATGTGTAAATATATATATTCAATTGTAACTTTTTAAAACAGATTGATTTAAACAGTTATGGTTTAGCTACAGTCAATGAAAAATTGTCCTGCCTTATGGCAGACCGCCGTTGACCATAGACCACTCTAATAGGAAACGATTTTTAACGCAGCGTAATGTATAACAATAATTTTATTTATTTAATAATTAAAAACCTAATTAAGTTTGAGTAAAAACTTTAACGACATTGGTTTTGTGGGGGGCAGTTGAACTGAAACACGCCCGACATGTCGCGTGGTTAGCGTCCGTAATTATAATTTTGTATACTATGTGAGTTGTTTCATGTATTTAATTTTTTTTAATGAAAACAGTAACGTTATCTTTAACAGTATAAATAAATAAACCTTTGATGCCGAATCCAAAACGGTTTCATTAAATTATTTGATCTTATCTCTTTGTACGTTTACACAAAAATTCAAAATTAATTTTCGCTCTGCGAAAACTGTTTGATATCAAATTTTTGATGTTTACAACGTACATATATTTAAATAAACAAAGAAATTAGGTCTTTAGTCATTTTACTTTATTTATATTAACATTAAAACAAGCTTTTTAGTTTTTTGTTACACCAAGGAAATGAGAAAGGTTCTAAGACGTCTCTATGATAGCTTTCTTTTAGAAGCCTTAAATGCTAGTAAAGTAAATTTTTCATTGATTTTTCTAATAAACTAATTCCAAAAAAATTTCACATAGAACAAAGCTTTTAAAGAACATCTGAACAATGATAGACTTCATAACATATTACGGGGCCCAATAATGTGGCTCAAGCAGTAGGAAAAGAGACCGATCGTATTAAAGGACTACACTTCAGCATAATGACGTCTTATACGGATGAAGTAGATATGCTCTAAAATTCATTGTTGCTTCAGCATCTTTGGCCTATTCACCACCAACAGTTCCGAACTGAAGCGAATCGATGGCGTGAAGTTCATTTAGCAGAACATATTGGAGAAGCCAAAAAATTAGACGTAATAGTCATCACCAAGGGAGAGTAAGGGGTCTCACAACACCCCCACGGGATTTAAGCCAATTTAATCTGTTCGTAGTGCATTCTGCTAATCAATAAACGAGACTGGCTCCCCACCAACTCCCATTGGGTCAGCGTGGAAGATGGCTCAAATCATCTTGTCTATTAGTGAAGGCCTATTTACTAACATTGCGTTAGCGTGGTGGAAGACGGCCCAAATCTTCCCAACTATTGGAGGAGGTCTATTTCCATTAGTGGACGTCTATCAGATGATGAATAAGTCACTACAAAGATTATCGGATTACAAGCACCACCGACTGCTTTCGCTGGACATGTCATGGAAGCCGTAAGGTTAACCATCGACGCTGAACAAACCCGCCGGTACCCTTATCTATCTCACGAATTCGCGACATACGGGGCATTATCACTTTTTTGATTGATAAATTTTTTTATTGGCTCGCGTTCCAGCTTTACCGTCGCTCGACATTTGCTCATACTTGTCTTTAGTTATCTAATGATATAAATTATATAAACACGTAAACTTATAGGAAATAATTTAATAAACTTTCATGTGCTGTAGATGATAAATATGGTGATAAACTTTCTATAGGCAATATGCTATATACCAGTTTATGCAGTTTAAAGTTCTTCCTCCTTATGTAAATGTTTAAAGTTACTTCGTTTATTTTATGTTTTTGTTTTATATAAGAACAAATTACTACATTCATCATATAATTTGTTAATAGTGCGTCAAGTTTCCATTATTAATTGTTCTCTTTTTTTATTCGTTACTAGTTGGTTAAGTTTTTCGACAATACTAAATCTAAACGGATGTTGATTTGTCGTTTACCGTCACAATCGGTCGCACGACTATAGGCACGGCGAGAGCCCACGTCCGCGACCTTCCCCACTGAGCCCCTCCACACACCTCCACCCTTCTCCTCCACCTCCCCTCTCCCTCCTCGCGCTCCCCTCCCCTCCCCTCCCCACCGCAGGGGCCTGGCAACAGTGCGTGTCGGCGCGTCACAGGACACGCCTACTTCGCCGTGTATAATTTTCGATGTTGGCATTTGATAGATCGTGAGGTATGGATTTGATGGATGTTTAAGTATTTTCCTTTCATATATATTCATTCCTATGAGACCATTAAATATTTTGAGCAACTGCTCGTTTGGGAAATGGGAAAATAATGGCACCTGGATAGGATTGTTTGATATCGTTTACCCTCGTTTGATGAAATAGCTCGTAGAAAATATTACATGGCATTTTTTTTTTAATATTTTTTAAATAATTTTAAGACAGCACTCTGCTAAGAACAAATTTGTTAGTTTTTCACTCGTGGTCTTATTAGCCACATTAGGATTTTCGCACTTAACATCTAGGTCAGGAGATAACGTCTCGCGTTATTTATTAGCAGACTCACTTTCACTTACAATCATTAAAATGTTACCCACAACCTAAGTCTTGATAATATTATTAACCTTATTTTATATAACAGGACTGTAGTATAATAAATTAATAACCAATTTGTGTTTTATTATCAATTTGTACTGGCTCTTGTTTTGTCTTTATCTAGAAGTCTCTTAGGTCATAAGTCATTTTTAACGGATCTCTTGCTCGCGTGTACATGTCCTTTGGTACAGTATACAGATGTGTAAGAATAGGATAGTCACGTGGGATTATTATTTTTTCGTACATTTCGTTAAACTAAATGTATGTTTTTTTTTATATTGTGTGGTTATACTATGTGTACGAAAAGTACCGTGAAAGCGATGACTTAGTCGAGAACTGTGCCTGTGGTATCTGAATTAATTGTGGGTGTTATATCGTTGATTGAATTCATTATTAACAAAATTTAGAGCTTGTAGTTAAAATCCAAAAAAAAATTGTTCATGTGCTATAAAATTATCAACTTATTTCTAACTTCCATCGCCGAAATAATCTGAACTGGATATTATGTCGGTAGTATTTTGTAATGATTTTAATCTTGATGTTATGTGTGAAGTCGCATGCTGTGATTTTTAGCACCGCAACCGTCCCTGTCCCGTATTAAATTGTTGGTACTGACGCCTAATGTGGTATTCACGACTGGTTGTGCCCCTCGTCGTGGCTCCGTGTTTGACAGTGTCGACCATGATCGCCGCTAATTCGATAAGTACGCGCTAAATTCTCCTTCGCACTAAGTAATAACTGCGTACCGCGCGAAAAGTCGCAGCGAGAGCTTCTGTTGCGACATTGAATTGGTGATATCACTTTGCAACCTAAAACGTAGTTTACTCCATACTCCTTAGATTTTAATAGGAACCAATGTGATCTGTCATTGAAAGCCTTAAGTGAGGCAGCTCATCATTCACATTGAATGGACCCTGGCTGGACGGTAAACACGGAATGTATGAAAACGAGTAACAGTAACGCTTCTATGCTATTATTGATATTACTTTGGAATAATATCAAGAGATATATGTGCATTAATATAAAAGTAGGTCTCTCTTACCTGAGACTGTTTAGGTAGGGTACCACCGCAGCTCCTATTTCTGCGACACAAACAGTAATGGGTAAATGTTACTGCGTTCCAGTTTTAAGGATGCTGTCTCTCTCTCTCTCTCGCCGTGGCATTTATTATTCCTATCTGATGGTGGGGTCTGCTTTTTTGGTCTTTCTCTTCCACTCTTCTTCGGTAACCTTGCAGAACTTTAGATCTTTTTTGACCACATCTGTCCATCTTGTCTTTGGCGGCCCTCTAGGTCTGGACCCCGTGATGTTCAGATTGGGTTTCAAAGGTGCTGTATGCTAGTGAAATAACTGGGGTAAGTATACCATCATAAAAAGTACTTCGTTGTTATGAGCGTATAATTGTTTTTATGGTTTATAGCCCCGTGATTTGATACATGTGTTAAAGTACGTGATATTAGTTGTTATACTAACTGACACATAAACTGAAACATTCATTGCTGTGATTAGAGCCCGGTACCTTTGGAGTGGGAGGCCGGCGTTCAAATCACTAGGCTATCATATAAGGCAAACGTATCATTAACCATCAGGTGAATGCTTTGCTTGTCTCGCCGCGACGTTCAGTAAAAAAAAATTCTGTGACCGGAAAGGTTTTCTTGGGTAGAAATATATAGTTTATATATATAAGTATCTATTGTATCATCTTCCCCTTTTTCTTCCCATCTCTTCCTCCTTCCCCAAATCTTCTTCCCTTGTCTCCCTCCTCTCACTCATACTATATAATTTATATATATATACACTTTTCAGCTTGCGGAGTCCGGATCCGTGGGCTCAGGGTCCGATTAAGCTTTCGAGGCCATAATAGTGGCCGAAAGCAAAAACTTCATCCGAAACAAAAATGTGGGTAGAAATATTACATAACTAGTATCCATAGTATCGAGAACATATGTTTAAAAATTGCATCTAGGGAATAAAAATGAAAATAGCACCAATCAGACCGGCAATACAGTATGCGGGTGCAGCGAAATAATATCTCCCGTAAATGAAATCTGTCACCGGTACATTATCGCGTCGCCCGCACGTTGACCTATTTTCTCCAGAAACGAATTTAAAATTTGATCACGGCGTGAAACACAGATTGATATGAAAGCCTACATGAAACCATTTGTCCGCGACGTGAGCGATGACGGGGGCCCCCTTTTTTTGTTCAGGTATCGATATTGTAAATTTTCATTTCCCCGCCGGCATTGTGCGCGGGCCTTGTTTTTTGTCTGCGGCAGCTGCCGCCCGCCGCCGGGACTGATATCTGTGCACTGAATATATTTGATACGGCACAGCACAGCACAGCCGTGGCTCTGCCTACCTCCCTTTTAGGTTTACATGTTTATACAACGCTTTTAACGTTCCTTTTAACTTTTAAAAACACTTCTAGGAATATTTTTTTTTGTCTTTATTAGAGAGGATTTTATTAACACTAGATTTACCAGCTGTTTAACTATACCTATTTTAACCAAAGCCTAATAGCAGCAGTGAAACTCTGGAATGCTCTTCCTCATGATATCCGCGCCTGTACCTCCTCACCTATCTTTAAGAAGAAAGTTAAAGACTATAACCTTCACCTCTAGTTGCATATTTTATATTTACTACTTTGTTTACTTGCGATATATTTCCTTATACACGTTACTATTACTAGTACACGGTACACCTACACAAATAATTAAAATAGTATATCCTTCTTATTTGTGTATGCTGTAAGAGAATTCTTCTTAGGGTTAAGCTAGCCTTTGTGACACTATGTTACTTTTATTAAATAGTATTGTTTTATATACGTGTAGTGTAAGTGTACATAAGGAATAAATAAATAAAATATAGAGTTCAGAAAATCATTTTTTTAGTTAAAGCTACAAAAGTCATGATGTCATTTACATAGGAACGTTACAAAGTTATAGTACACTAATCATTCAAATATATTCAAAACATTAATTAGACTAAAACTGAATCTAGCCTTCCTCGATAACGTGATGGCTAGAATGCTTTTAACTAAACCCATAGATACCCATAGTAAACGTGTATCTATAGCCTCAACGATTCAGTCCACGCACATTACTACATGAGTGTATGGTGGACATCCTCCACTACTCCAGATTGTACAAAACGTTGTACAATTTCCCATTAAATACCTAAATGTACCTAATGGAATGTGCCCCGTGTGAGCCTTAACGCAGTATCGTATCTTGTCTATTTATATTAGCCAGGACAAACCATCGAATATCTGCTATGCTTTGTTTCTACGGTTCAGTTTTCTCCATGCTGCACTATATGATATCTATGTTTATAAACATGAGATTCCATCGCGGTAGGCGCAAAGCGACTGTTGGGATAGTTATGATAAATGACTGCAATTATCTAAACTCTATAAAGTAATCGCTTGTAATGCATTAATTTGCTATAATAAAGCAACTCTAAATTGGTAATAGGCTAGGCACATAGCTTCCAGAACCGAGGGACATTGAAGACTCAAACTACTGGAATGTTGTACCTAAAAGGGAAATCCCAGCGTTGGCTCTAATTGAAGAGAAGATATAAAGAGAGTCACTGGGAGCCATTGGATCCAAACAGCAAAAAATCGTATTTTGTGGAATACCATACAATAGACCAATGTCCAGCAGTGGACGTCCAACAGTTACAATTATTTTAATGACGATGGTTATAATGCATCGTAATAAAAACTCCTGTCTTGGTTAATATTTCTCAATCTCTTCTAAATACATCATTTGCAGAAGTTAAAAATATCTTGTTTATCTATATAAAGTCCAATTACCCTTTAAAGTAATTATATTTCACTAAGTAGGTAATGTAAACTCGCAGAGTAAACAAACTAATACCTTTGCTATAGATAGCGTCATTGGAGATCTCGCAAATATTTTACACCTCTTGTACAAATACAGCGTTGGTTTTCCATGATTTTATACGTAATATAAATGTGTAGGTTTTAACGTCTCATATGATTAAATTATTTAACCCAGAAATTAGTAACTATGAATCATTTCTACGTTGAAGCCTAACATGAATAAATTTTATAGACATTAAACCGGCGGGTCGAGAAAACTGTTACCAATAATGAAGATCGAGGTATGATCAGGTTATTACTATCATCTCTATCATACAAATCATGTTCGTCTCTAACCCCTGTTTAAGTTATCCTCTACACTTTATCGAAACCAATATTTTTATGTATGACAGGAATTGTTGTCTTAATAACATGTTCTTCATACAAAGCGTGATAAGTTTTTTCTAGGGTCAACAACGCGCCAGTGACGTCTCTGTTACTGCAGGCTTCTATAGTCTACGGTAACTGCTTACCATCAGGCAGATCATATGCTTGTTTGCCAGTTTAGAGGTATAAAAAAAATGTAGACAGCCTCTCGCAATAAATTACAACCAGAACTGGCAATTCTATCACTAAAGATTTCTATTATTTAACAGGAATGTTTAATCTCTCTCGTAATATATCTAATTCAATACTATTTTGCTGTAACAATTTATAATTTTACAAGCACAATGTATATTAGAAACTGTTTCTGTTTTCCATGCATATTGATATGTAATATTAAAACGCTGTATAAGTTTACTTTGTAACACAAGTTTACGATGTTTGTCAAGTAGAGCAGTAAAGTACGTTGTAATTGGATCTGTTAAAATTTAATACTGCGCCTCGGTTGCTGTGTTTTGCTGTGTTCGAGTTAATACGGATATGCGAATGTCGCACGGGCAAATTTAAAACGTATTAAATTGTATATACAAAGTAGAAACAATGTTCCAAATAAATCAATAAGCAATCACGCCGGACCTGCGTAGTTTTGGCCGGCGCTAGATTTGGGTCAGCGAATAAAACTGTAACATTACTATATTGTGTAAGGGAGTAAGGTTGCTACAGCAGCGGAATACTAGGACGGGGCCTTGGATGGTTTTTATTACAAACTTTCCTTAATTTCAATGACCGACGGCGTAACCACGCTAAATGCGCCAGACCATCGCGCAATTACTGTTACACTGTCCATTTCTATCGTTTGGCGGAATAGGTAGTAACTATTATAGGTAATAACCATTATTACGTCTAAAGACGATGTTAAAGAAATCCTTTTCCTGAACTTAGCCCCTACTATAATTTCTTAACGTACCTAAATATTTAACAAAATAATTGAAAATTAGCACCTAGCATGACGTACATAATTTATTTCTAACTTTACTCTGTAGGATATAAGATTAAATTACAATTACTTTTAGTTTCCTTTGATTGAATAGATTGGAAAATATTGTTAATAATGTATTAACGGATCTTAATGATGTAGAGCGGGGTTTCGCAGTGTAGGGCGCAGTCCCCACAATAGGGCATTTCTGTCAATAAGGGGAGCAATCTGAAACTTTCTTAAGAAAGATTAGCTCATACAATTTATTGCATTTTTTAGTTTTTCTTTTTTTTTGGGGTATTAGATAAATATGACAAGATACGAGGACACAGAAAAAAAATTTACTCAAAAGCGGGACATGGGGCCAAGCAGGCTGGGGAACACTGATATAGAGCCTTTTTGTAAATAATAATATTACTCTATACAAAAGCTGAATAATGTAAAAAGTATATAAAATTTGTTAATTAGCTTATAATAAAGTATGCGATGTAACGAAAAAAACAGTCACTATTTTTTCTTTAATAAAAAGACCTTCAAGTAGAGTTAAGTATAAGATATAGAGCTCATCGCGTAAATCCCCCGCGGGACAGCTCTGCCTTAAAACGAAAAGGCTTAGCGCAACGTTACGGTTTAATTGAAACGAAGCATTCATTTGCAGCAGGATTAATATTTATTCGGAACAGTAGGAAATGTTCAATTTACTGAAAAAATTTTTTTTATTAAAGTTTTAATTTCGAGACGTGGATAGTACGAGCTGGATGTTCAAACAGTATTGAGCAGACAGGTGGTTGGGTTCCTGTCCTTATGAGTAGTTCAGATGTTTACACAGCTGCGTTGTGTATTAACGCTTTTCAAGTCGTATCATAGTCATAATTTCTTTTCTTCTTTACTTTCTTTCATAGTAGATTTAATTAAACAAGCGCTACAATTTAAACTGTCCCTAGCAAAAGTAACTTACTAGCAAACAAAAAGAAATCATGATCCATGTAGGCCACGCAATCGTCATCATCATTTCAATCTATGGACATCCTGAACCTGAAGCGACGAGACGATCAAAGCGTTCATCTGATGGTAAGTGATAAACTTGGTCAGGACTTTGTCTCATGGCGATGAGCGCAATGTGGTGCTATGTATACCACCTTATATAACAAGCGTGTCACTTACCATCAGGTGAATGTATTGCTGGTCTTGTCGCGTCATCAAATAAAGAAATAAATACTCATAGCCACATTGTTCTCATCGCTTTGATACGTAAGGTGTTGTCTCCTTACCTCAGTAATTTCACTAGCATGCATCACCTTTCAAACTGGAACACAGTAATGTTTGACATTACTATCTAGCGGCTGTAATAGTAGCTGTGGACCTATCTAGACGGTCACTGGTAACAGAGACCTGTCACTAGTAATCAGTAAATGTGTTTAATATAGTGCATAGTTGATGTAATTTGAACAATCCTATAGTATAGCAGTAGTGGGCGGTAACTTGCTATGATGTCACTGTTCGCCTTGCAAACATCAGTTAACGTTATTTACACAGCTGTGCAATAATTTAAATATATTATTAATGAACTCCAGTAATTATAGTGATGATGACCTTTAATAAAAAGTGATA
Source organism: Pachliopta kotzebuea (assembly GCA_018246255.1). NCBI lineage: Eukaryota > Metazoa > Arthropoda > Insecta > Lepidoptera > Papilionidae > Pachliopta > Pachliopta kotzebuea. The sequence goes on along the minus strand of DWLS01004323.1, from coordinate 988 downwards.
TGATCTACAAGGACATCACATTCTGTAGTAATACATTAATAAGTTTATCATTGATTGTTGATATACGAAAGATTTTTCCTATCAAGCAACGGTTAATGCTTAATTACGATTCTACCTGGTGTTAATACGTTCAGCGCTGTGTAGGTCAGCAGTGACCTTATAATGTAAATTGTACTTTTCGTATCATATCGTCATAACGGTCACTGTTGACCGAAGTAAACTTCCTTTATTTTCCTGGAAAGGGATACGTTTTAATGATCACCGATGATGTTTAAGTATTTATATGTAAAAAAAAATCATTTTTAGTCATTTGTATAGTGGCGTTCAACGTGTTAAGTGGCGATGTGGTATATCGTGGTAAAGTCCATTAACTTAGTAAGTGCCTATTCACTCTCTTTTTATATACCTCTGTAGTAGATAAAAGCGAGAATGGTTAATTGCGAGAAGATTGCATAATAAAACGTGTAGCTATGATAAAATCTGTAGTGCTATATCTGTTAATACTGCTGTAAAATAGAGCTCGGTTATTTTAGGAAACGAGGAAAAATACACAAAAGTACAGAGTGCCTATATGCAATGCTATAGCATGTATAGAAAAAAAAAATGCGCCTCTAAAATACTTTGACAAAAGTCAACTCTTTTGAATTTTTTGTCAGTCCCCTCCCATGGGAGGGAATGATTAACGAATCAAAGTGAATGTGCAAATTCATTCCGATACAGAAATTTGACTTTGATTTATTCGATACTTTTTAATTTGACTTCATCCATATATAATATAAAATACATTTCTTTCTGTGTATTATTATTATAGGTTTCTTAACACATTGCGACCTCGAAACGAGATTTCTCGTTTTTAAAAAAATTACGTTGACATCGGGAAACGAAAAAATCTCGTTTTAAAAAAAAATTGTCATCGGGAAACGAAAAAATTTCATTTGTGTACTTTGCTGGTAATTTTTAAGAAGTACCGTTACACAAAGGAAGCTGT
>DWLS01004322.1:0-14162 GCA_018246255.1 Pachliopta kotzebuea | reverse complement strand
TGTGACCGCGCTGTCGGCGCGTCCGCGGTGTCGATACCGAGTATCGATGTCGATAATGTCTTTTTTGTGAGCTGACCTCCCCAGGAAGACGGCTTGCGCTTGTCATCGCGCTTGCCCAAATTTCCTGACGTGATCCGATAACTCCCATACGGATCCCATTTGGAATTCAACAATTAATGAACGATTACGATTCAACTACCAAAATTAATAAATATTCCGAACAACGAAAAAATTGTGCCAAATGTTTTGCTTTTACCAATATTTTAAAAAACTATGCTCTGTTTTTACATATAAACATCAATTCCTTGTGAACTGCCGTAGACCGTTTCGGGGTACACTAATTCTCTGCACACTGCACTTTCTATGTGAGTGTTAATGTGTAATGAATATATTATGTGTAATGTATATATTATAATAGTTATTTTTGCATTTCAAAATACATGTATATTTTAATTTTATGCGTTTTAATAGCAACATATCAATGACAGTTACACGATCCGACCGCACCTCCGAATCTATCTAAATTATCACTTGGCCATCATATAATAAAGATATCTATAAATTATAGCCAATACCAAATAACTATAGTGCCAAAAATTTCGTATAGCAAGCATATTTACACTAATATCAGATATAATTACTGATATATTTTAGAAAAATATTTAGGATAATTAAATCGATGATTGTAAAGAAAACTAATGAATAAAACCGTTTCCTTCATATATAACAAAGAAGCAAAGCGGACTCAATGCAGACTTAAACTAAAAAATATTTGAAATTTATATGTTATTAACATAATAATAAATGGAATTACGTAGTTATTTTCTGGTTATTATCGAAATTGGGCCGAAATACCGTAAGTCACTAAATTCATTAGACAGTGTGGAAAACAACTGAAATAAAATAACAAAAAATTAAAAATATGGCATCTATACATAAACAACTTATTGTACTAAAATTAAAATATTCTTAGTATAAAAGATAAAAATGTGTTTCCAAGGACGACCTTAGGCGAAGACCAGATGAATACTACATATTGTATATTCCTTAAATAATCCTGCGACCTCTCATGATAGACTAAAAGAGACCACGAAGGTTTTAGTAGGTAGAAAATCGTCATGCCTAGACTAATACCCTGAAGCAGTATTACGTCGAATATTTTCTTGATAATTTTGTGATCTACTAAGAAAATCTTCGATATAATACCGCTTTGAAAAAATCTACAAATACCAATGGTATGTGCAAATAATATAAAAGAGATCAAACAATAAACGGCACACAAAATTCTCTAGTCTGTATGGAATTCATACTGTCATTCTTATTCAATAATTTATATTGAAGTACCCTTATAAAGCTGACGATTTTGTTGTTTATAAAACAACCTATTCGAGAAAGTATTCATTTAGTTTTTCGTCAAATACACACCTTCACCGTCACTTAATCCTGCTGATAATCGCTGTTGAATATCCTTACGGCTATTTGCTGTACTCACCTCGTTTAGAATAGAGTTTGGCAAAAGCAGAATGCTGGTAATGGTTATAGAGAAAACTGCTGCTCTTTCTTTTTCAGGAATTAATCTTTTAGCAGTCGCCTTACATGCTAATATGTAACAAAATAAAGGGACAGATGGAATGTTTAGATATGATGCTACTAGACGAGAAATAATAAAAATGATGTTGTAATCCGGCTATTCCGATTTATTCTACAAATAAATTTTTAATCTACTGCCTCAGTTATAATATTTAAGTGAGTAAATAAGTAGCGGAAATTGATTAAGATTTTTCATGATTGCTGCGCTGTTTGTATAAAGAAAGTACTCAGGTATGAGTGATAAATCTCAATAACCTGGTGCTAGAACCAGCAACAGTGCTTCAGATGGGAATACAAAAAAGTTCACAGTCTTTCTTTACCTCTCTAACATGTGTTCCATATGGGAATATATCCACAATATTTTGCTATCATAGTCCATACTTCAGTACTTTTTATGTTTTTCATACACTAGCTGTAGTTTCACTACAAAACTATCTTTTCTGTAATTTACATACCAAGATACCTACGCTATCTTTTTCAAAACCTGTCAAACTATTTTCAAATATTTAGAAATAATGTAAAATCGTGATATTAAAATGTCAAGTAAAATATGTATAAATAAATAAAATAAAAATGAAAACTGTTTATTTCGGACAACGGGGATCCATATTATAAAATAAAATAATATAAAATGAGTAATTTAATTAATCATCACTGTCAATGATTTAAGAAGTAAATGGACTACAAACAAAATTGAAGTAACACCTGTTATAATAATTTCGGTGATCTTGAATCGTAACCAAAAAAACCTTAGTCTGCATTGATAATTATTTATAAAATATATCCTATATCTTGTTACACGTAACGAGTTATTTTAAAAGTTAAAAACCAAGACAATATCTAAAAAGTGAACGAATAACGTAAGTAATGTATTCGTAATTAAATGAAGACAGTTTCAGAAGACAAGAATAAAAAACACGACAATCATTGTGCCCGATACGTTCGTGTAACTGAATGAAAGTTTTACTTGGTTATTTTGAATATGCAAGAGCTTTTTTTTTTAATTTGACAGGTGAGCGAACACGCCTTACTCTCGCCTATTGTATTGTAAAAGTATCGAAATTGAACGGGCGCCGTCCATTTGGAGTCTATATGAGAGCCGGCGGTAATCGGTCGACCATTCGTTTCTCGCTCTCTGAATGTCCAAATCATTTTTCCTCAATTTCATTGCACTACCATTGCCATTTGCGAACTTTGATTTTTAAATGTGCGATGCAAAATCCTCGATAGGCGCGGTGATAAGTTAATTACTCCAGTTATCTGACGTTTTATTAACGCCGACGGTTGGTAACCGTGCGAGCAATTATTTGAGGTTTTTGCGGATATTCGCACATGCCATGATTTTCGCATAATAAAGCAGAATTATTGGAATTGAATTGTTTCGTGAAGTAAAAACCGTTTTACAATCTTTAATTATTTTACATTCACGGTTAATTAAAAAGGCAGTACAAGTAAGAAATGTTAGTTAATTATCTCATAGGACTTCGTATTTTACGTATCAACATTATACGACTTTATTCTTAATCAAATACATCTTAATTTTACAACATCAAAACGCAGCATGAATAACGAAGACTTCAAAATTATGGTACATATAAGTTGACATATATTATCGATTATACTTAAAGCACTAAAACTACCTTAACTGTATTATTAATTTCTTAGAAAAAACCTTTTGTTATTATAGAAAATAAAAAAACAAGAACAAGATCAAATTAAGAGTGCCTATATTCGTAAAATATAAATTCTTAATGTTATTTTATAGAGGAAATGCGACACATAACACATTTTCCGTTGTAAATACTAAAGACCTTTCTAAAAATTAATGATATCAGTTTTTAATTTCCTTCCTCATACGATGTATATCAAAATATGAGACTAACAATATATTAGAATGTATATGAAACAACTTTTAATCTTCGCTGAATAGTAAGCGCAAAAATGCATTTTCCTTACTTAGATTACATTACGGCATCAACATATATAGACAATAGTGTATCGAAGCACACGCTTAATTGGTATGTTATTAGATGATGAGCTTGAGTCAGTGGCCATAGCGATGACAAATTGCTAACCAACGGCCTGAGCCTGTAGTTGCAAGTAATAATAGCTCTATATCAATGCGGATTACAATGAATGGCGATCATTAGCAACGTTCGACCTACGATTACTATTTGCATCCAATGGAATCATCCAAATTAGGTGCAGGCTGAATGAAACATTTACTTTCAAAGTAGTTACTGAGGATGATATTAAAAAATCTCTCCTTTCTATTTCCACTAAGGCAATTGGTTATGATAATCTTTCAATCCAAATGATTAAACCCATTATCAATGAACTCGTGCCTATTATCACTCACCTCATTCAACATTCGATTATCACGTGTTCTTTTCCAAATTGCTGGAAAAAAGCTTATGTCATACCTCTTCCTAAAACCAATAACCACTCTTCATTATCACAATTTCGCCCAATCTCTATCCTTCGTATACTATCTAAAACACTAGAAACTATCGTAAAAAAACCAACTGTCTCAGTTCCTAAACTCTTACAAACTGCTAGGTCCATTTCAATCTGGTTTTCGCCCAGGCCACAGCACAGCCAGCGCTCTTGTCGAGGTATCTGACGATATCCGTTGTGCCATGGACAATCGTTCTCTCACCGTCTTAACTTTGTTGGACTTCAGTAGACGTTCAGAATTAAATTCTGACGATTATGATATTCTTCTGGGTATTTTGTCATCCTTAAATATCTCACCTTCAGTAATCGCCTGGTTTGATTCTTACTTAAGAGATCGTTCGCAGTGCGTCCGTCATAATGAAAATAACTCTGACTAGTGTAAACTGACGGCGGGTGTTCCTCAAGGTAGCATTCTTTCCCCGCTTATTTTTTCTGTCTTTTTAAATAGTCTCGCTCCTTTTATCTCCTCTAATTTCCATCTCTATGCAGATAATTTACAGCTATATCGCCACTTCGATGTCAACGATACTGAGAACGCTATTAATATGCTTAATTCAGACTTAAGTAGCATTAACAACTGGGCTATGAGTTTCGGTCTACTTGTTAACCCTACTAAATCACAAGTTATAGTAATCGTTAGTCCCCATATGATTAATTTATTAGACCACACAAAGCTTTCTTCTGTCACTTATAAAAATATTCAAATTCCATACACCAATACTACTAAAAACTTAGGAGTTATCTTTGATGTGATGACCTATCCTGGACTACTCACATAAATTCTATCAGTAAAAAAGTCAACTACTCATTTCAATCGCTGAAACGCCTACAGAAGTTTTTGCTTTTTGAAACTAAAATTACTCCTGCACAAGCTCTTCTTCTTCTTCACATTGACTATGCCGATATTTGCTTTATTGACGCTACAGAAGAACATGTAAAAAAATTAGAACGTTTACAAAACCTATGTATCCGGTTAATTTTTGGGCTTCGAAAATACGATCACGTTTCTGAACACCGGTTGAAATTGCAATGGCTTACTATTAGTAAGCGTCGTGATTTACATGTGCTTTCTTATCTATACTTCTTACTCTCAAATCCTTGTGCTCCTCCTTTCCTTAGCGTTTCTTGTAACATATAAAGAAAATTTTTAATATACATATTAGATAAGGTAACTAAAGTTAATAGACAATTATTCAATAGTTTATCTAGAACAATACTTTTTACTTGAGTAATAAATAGTTTCAAAGAAAGTAAATGGCCAAGTTACCATAGTGTTTTATTCTATTTAAACTACGTAAATCTGACCATGACCACAACCATACTATTACTTAAACTATTTATATGTTTATCAATACAGTTCATAATACTTTACAGTTTCCTTATAAAAAGTCAGCTTTTTATTTGCTTTTAACAAAAATTCACAGCGTATAATAACTTGAAGCGCTTTAAGTGCTTCTCTTTTTAAATTGAATGACATAGCAATTTCCTAGACACAGTCTTTTTAAAAGGTTTCATACGATTCGTATTCAGAGTGTGGACGTTTAAGTTATTCGTTGACGTGAATCGCCATGAATGGGCCCAATGGATTCAGACACGTGTGCTCTGCATCATCCGATTCTCCTGAATGCAGGACGTACCGTCGTCCAATTTCGCGCGCTAAATTGTTCATAACGGAAGTTCATATCCGGACGTCGGGCCTCCCTGCGCTTCGGGCGAGATTAGGCGGTAATTACCATTTCCCGTGACACAGGACGCAGACAACGTTGGAGACGACGCGATTCCTTCTCCGCAGTCGCGCGGCGGAAACGTTCCGCATTCAACGCCGCATGAGGAAGGAAAAATCGTTACGAGAATTACTTCCAAGCGATATTGGATTCGTAATTAGCAACTGTCTCTCTTTATATAGAATTCAACAACTGGAAAGAATAGGAAAAGCCATTTATTCTTTGTACTATATACGGTAACGGAACCTTAGCAGATATTTGAAGATTTGAATTGAGCATACGCTTAAATTGAGTGCATAGTATTTTATGGCGGAAAAACTGATTACTGTCGAGAGGAGTGGAACGAAGCGCGCGGATAAGAGAGGAGGCTGTCGCGGCGCGGAGGCCTCGCTGCCAATATGATTGAATAAGTGAGCCCGCTGCTCCCTAATGAAACATATTGAACGTGTATCGAATCACTTAGGCGCGCCGGTGCGCTCCTGCACTCTCTTTTCGGCCCATGCCAACAAACTGTAGGTGAACCCTACAAATAATATTACTGAGGAGTCTCGTTTTAAGAGAGACAATAAATCGAATTAACTCCGGTTACTTTGAATGTCAAAGGGAAGGAAAAAAAATTTACGTCATTTTGTGAACATAATTTCACACGGCATCACGGCGCTTTCCTTTGTACCGTTTAGAAAATGTTTGCGAAAATCTACTCCGCGAATGTCTACAAAAAGGAGTAATTATAATTAATTTATTAAACTTCATTACTTTTAGCCGTTTAACATGCTTATTGCGCATTATTTATAATTTACCTTTTATTATTAAATGTTTTTCAAGGTTTTTTTTAACTGAATAGATTAAATTTCATTTTATATGAACTGGTACAAAATTTGTGAAATATATATATGTAAACGGGTGATTCAATTCGTTGCCTGGAAATCGCCCAATAACAGTGTAGTGGACAACAAAGCTCTTTGAGCACGTTGACTAACGCAGAGCTCCGAAAAACAGGGAGCTTTATAAGTGGCGTGTTGGAGACTCAGAAGCAAGCATGTCAAAACCATTTCAACTTTCATTACCGTACATGTGTAACGTAACGAAACTTCAATAGGTACATTGTTAATAATCTGGAAATGCACAAGAATTGTTCAAAACCCGTAGAGTTGAAAACACAACAAACTTAATATTTTCTTTACCTTAATAGGTCTTAACCTGTAGCAAAACACTTATTTTTGAATGAATTAGCATTTAATAATCAAACGAACTTAAAAATTGTGCTTATAAAAAGTATCTTAATATCATTGGCAAATTTTCTTTAAATTAAATTTGATATAATAATAGAAGAAAAACGAAGACGTTCAAATATCAGTCAAAATGCAGACTGTTGGTTTATTTTAGAAAAATGTTTCAGAACAAATAAGTTGCTTTTTTCTGTTCTTATACAAGCGTTATATTTTAAGATATCTGCGCAATTATTTGTTTTTTTAACTGAGATATTTATATGTACTCTTACGTAGGTATATAGATACGAGTCGTGCAACATAAATTGATGGATCAATTAACGCTTGCGAGCGACGTGATTTGATCACCGAAATCAGTGAGTGGACTCGATCCACAGCGGTTCACCTCTGAAATCGACAAAACCATTTCGTATCTTGTATGTACATATAAAGTATTTCTTATTTTTAAACAGTACATCAGATAAGTAAGGTAAGTGAAACCTATTGTACATTTCATTTAAAAACTTTAAGGCCCAAAAGTGGACTCCATGACAAATGACATTTATTTCAATACTACAAAATTGTAACAATAATTTTCTCCTCAGTACCACATATGTCTTCAAATCATATTACGATCAATTAATATTACCAAAAAACTAATAGTAATTGCAGTTTGATTTAACCTCTGTGAATATCTATAAAATGAAAATGCTATACTATAGTAAGAAGTAACTTGTCTTATGGTAATATTTTAAGCATATATATTAGGGAAAATTTTATTGTACATGATTTGAAAACCTAAAGACAATCTTTTGACGATTTGATTGCCAACTATCTTAACCAAACTTTTAATAAAGTTTTACAAATCTTACTCGAAAATGTACTATGGCAACATATGTTGTACAGAGAACCTGTGCCTAATGAGCAATGCTTCTTTGTTCTACTTATAGCATTTATACAATTTTACGTGTATATTTATAATAGTATTAAAACATAATTTACGTTGTAAATTGGCGAAAAGCGCATCTTCGAAACGGAAAACCTTCCCGGCTAAAAAGATCACGAGGGAGAGTCTAAATGAAAATAACGTCTCTCTTCGCTGCTTACATTCGTAATGATTTTGTCCAAGGAAGTAGAAAAGAAATCTTACGAAGGAAATCACGAGATTTTTATCAAATACAATTGTAAAATGATCATGCGCAGTATTCACATAAACCTGACATGTAAATTAAAGTAGATCACGACTTAGAGCGCTAACAAGAGCAGACCTTATAAACGACTTTATTTACTCTTCTACTGTATATACACATGTGTATCTATTAAAAACTAATATATACGTACTCATACCTTCTTCCAGTAAATTTTAATAGTTTTCGTCCAAATGTGACAACGGAATTTTTCGAAGAAATGTTAATAAAGATGTGGCATCTCTCGCTTACTATCAAGTAAATACACTCAAATAAAGCAATTATTATACTTAAGATGTTTGTTTTAACAAATAAATATACTCTCCGTATTTTTTTTCGAGAGTATAGAAAAATATTTTTTCCACTGTTATTTATACGATACATAGCATTTTTAAAAGAGTGTTTATTATATAACAGAAGAAAGCCGGAAAAACCAAAGCTAGTATTACTTTAAGCTTTGCATGCCCAAGATATTTCTCCACAATTTAGACAGATACAAAACGCCACAGATGGTATATTTTCAAAAAGAAAAATAATTTTAAAATAAATATTGGAGAGAACTACTTACCCTTTCCTACAAACATATAGTATACATAAGATTGAAACAATGTAAATGTTATATAGTAAAATACTTTTTCCCAAATTTAAAAGTTTAAAAATGAGATATAGAGTGATTACGACACAATTAATGAAGGAGATAGTTTTAATTTATCATAAAATTTTAGAAAGAAAATTAATGTTAAGACATTTAAAATTATTGCTGTTGGGAGAAATAGTCTCCTACGTGCTCTAAATATGGACAAAAGATACTTTTCGGTTTATGTTTAAACCATGACGCATTATAAAAACAATTAATTAGTACGTAATTACTTAATGAATATATACATTAATGAAAACAGTCATCCACGCAGGTCAGTGTGTCCTGTCTGCACCAGCATCAATGGCAGCAGTAACATTATACAAAAATATTATTGTATTGATAATGTAGTTTTTAATTGTGAGTAAAGCAGTTTAAAGTACGATGAGGCAGGCATATCCAATATAAGTTAAAAGCCTCAAAAAAGAACAGTCATCTCATAAGTGCTGAAAACGAGTACTGGTGTTTTTAAGTTGTGAATGCAGGTTTAAATAATGAATAAGTTAATACTACATAAATTATTTTTAAAATTTTTGTTATCTTAAAATGAAATATTACATCTAAAAGTAGAAGGTAAGGTTTTCGCCAAAGATCATGCATCGGAATAGACATTGCGAAAAGTATCTACAAATTAAAACGTCTACAAATACCCATATATAATACAAAGCAACATCAAACCGATGTCGTCATAAGTTACTTTTTGCCTCCATATTTGTTAGCGGCTTTTTGTTTGCGTAAATCACAACGATTTTAAAGTGCACCATCGTCTCAAGCATCAGGTGCGATACACTCACGCAAATATTTTAAGAAAATACCGAGAACGATCCATTAGGGCTGTACACTATATCGATAAATTGAGGTATCAATTGCTACATCGAAACTTTAAACACCAATATTGATACTAGAAATCGTTTGTTTAAATTTTGGAGCCAAACTTCCGTAAATACATATATACACATTTTCTTACAAATTATATTCTGTTAATAGCGTTCATAATGGTTGTGCAAATTTTTTTCGTAGGACAAAATAAGAAGAATATTAAAGATGGAAAAAAAATTAGATTTTCAAATTTCCGTATCGAGGCATAACGTAGCGAGGCGTTACTAGGGTGGGGTGTCTCCGCCGCGGCCGCATCCTACAGCCAAACGGTAAACACTTTGCTGTAATCTCGAGATGAGAAAACTTTCAGTTCTCTTAATTCAGAAACTTATTCAACAACCTAACAACCTTACAGCGGACCGCCCGGACGCAAACAAACAAACCTTAGTACTCTTTAATCTTTGTCTTTTATTAAAATAAACATTTAAATAAAAAAATCAAGTGCTTTGTGTCTATGAGCGAATTTCGCTACAAAAGATTTAGTGATATTATTCAAGTGTAAGTTTAGTTCTTTGTTTTACGTGAAGAATTATTATGATATTTTATACTCAATTTTACGACAAAATACTTTTCTAATTACAAATCCCTTTAAGATAAGTAAATGTTATAAACATTTAACCATGACTATAGAAACACTATTGAAGTTTTCTCATTTGCTAAGTTTACGATAACGTTTGCTTAACTTTAGATATATCAAGGTTCGGTATTTAAAACTTCGAGTACTAATTTTACCACATTTTTTAAATAGAAGCATTAGATATCCTTTTTAAGTGATAGACGTAATTAAAAATGTTTATGTGTTGTTAATAATTTACACTTATTTGCGGATCTATGCTTATTTCATCATAATAGTTGTAATATAAAAGATGATAATCGTATTAAACTGAAGCACTAAAATATTCTAATCTTGTATAATATGTTTAAGAGACATAATATTTTTAACATAATGAAATATTTATGTATTCTCACCAACAATAATTTTCATAAACCGTATACATTCTTAATTTATATTACGAATATACAACTTTTATATATCGTAAAAGTACAATAATATCTAAACTAAATTAAAAAATAAACATTAAAATAATTCTATAATACTTAAACCGCTTGACTATTGAACACATTGTACGTATATGAAAATAATTTCGTCCCGTTCAGTACAAACTAACCGTAGTTGAAGCTGCATGTCTTACATCGCTGTGATAGGAATTATTAAAAAAAGCGTAAAATGAAAGAAACTTAATAAAAAGAATCGCTAGCACCAATTTGGATGTTCCGTGTCAATTCAATTACGTATACCGAGAATTCGTATCGTGTTGAAGATATGAAAATAAGGCAATGAAAAATTTTCCAAGAAAATATCTAACAAACATTTTATAGACAGGTAGGTCTGTTAAAGTAAATAATAAATCAAAATAATTTTACAATAAAATAAACTCACATTTAAATTAAAATAATTAGGAAGTTATATTATCTTTTAAATATTTATTTATATAAAATCTTTTCTTATTATTTATTTATTTTATTACAATTCTGACGTTAGGACACATTAACTTATTTGACGAGACTTTCTATTATACAAAATTTAACCTAAAATAGTTTGGCTAAATCATTAATATGGGGTATAGAGAGATATAATAGAGAATTTAAGTTTTTGTGTGTCAAGTATTATCTAAAAAATATGAATTTAAAGTGTACTTTATAAATGATTTAGTACTCTTTCACTATATTCGTTTATAGATAACGGTTAAGTCGATTTTAGATGAGTCCTGGTAAACGTGGAGTTCCGTGCGAGGCGTGTGACGGCCGGCCCAGTGTGACCGTCACCGACATGGATACAGTGCACGAAGAAAACGATGACAGGTATGAAATTTATGTTACAATAATATTATGTTGAAAGATAGCCGTATAAAATATATCAATTTCATCTCTATCATCCGAACTTTGCACTATGTGGCATGGCTATTGCCACTTTAGGTTACTAATCAGCTTTCAGCGGCCTTTGTTTTACTATGAATCTCTTCATTCCTGATTTGATCCTAATCTTGTCCATAACCCAATCATCAACTTTAAAAGTCTCTAGCGATTTTTGTGTTATATTATAACAAACATAAATTTGCGATCAACCAAATTTCTATAACTTCATTTTAATATTTTTAATTTATACAGTTAGCAACTGTCAAGTAAACAATGGAACTGTGTGCTAGAATTTTAATTAAACTTTAACTTAAACGTATTCTCTTTGTCTTTACACATAACTCGGTTTTATCTTTTAGTCCTTATAAAGGATTTATTGCAAAGACAAATATCTCTACACAACTGTGCAATTTAGTCGCTTTATTGTACGGTTAATTTCAATTTATATTTTAAATTTGTTTTTCTTTGAACTCACTTCTTCAATATATTATAAACTAACCGGAAATCACAAAGCGTAGTATTCAAAGATCGTAAACTCCGGCATAATTTACTAGTATCATTTCTGTCCAAAGGTACAAAATTCTACCATTGTAAAAATTTAAGTGTTTTATAAACATTTATTTCTGTTTTAATTAGTCTTTATAATTTTCAAAATGTAGGGTAAAGCAATCAAAATATTTAAAAATAAATCAGGACCACCAGCTCTTTTTTACATTGCAAGAGATAGTTTTGTTACCATGATAATTAAAATTTAATTAGTATTATGGTAAAGGTTATGTGACCTAGATTATTTTTAAAGAACAACTATTAGAAAAATACTTTTTGTACAAAAAAAATATAACGAATAAAAAGTAACGCTTCGGTTATGGTTTCAAACTATGTAAATTTATAAAATATATGGTAAATTATGTGAAGTAGAAATTGTATACTGTTATACTTTCGTATGGAATAGATGAGACGCGGATACTACGTAGCTTAGGGAGACGTTTCCGGGGGACGAATGCACATTTTGGAGATTTTGCGCTCGGATCGCTGAAGCCGAATAGTTCAATACAACTATACTACAATGCAGATTCTTCTTTAAATATTAAACACACAGGATGTTATAACTTTAAATATTTACACATTTAAAAGCTTTTTAGAAATTGGCATAAAAACTTAATATTGTAAAAGCATCATTAACTAACATTAACATTATTTTAGTGACTAAAGATTCCAAATTTTACAATATTACAAGTGTTATATTTATATACTAAACAAAAAACAGTAAAAAAATATTTTAAACTTTTTTATAAAGTTCAAACAAACACTGTGAAATTCAGTAACACACTGTAACTGAGAGGAAACTATGAAATACATACACACGGAGGGATTTTGGTGCAGTAACGGCGGCAAAGCTTCGAAAATATTTATGACGTTTGATCGACCGCTTTGTGTCGCCTAACACACCTCTCTTTTCGTTTCTTTTCATTTGTTTACTTTATACACAAAAGTCTTTCTTTATTTATTTTATTTTATGGTTCTAAGTTTACAAATATTTTAAATAATTAAAAACAATAACGGTAAAACACTAATGTGTTAATTTAAAGGTTGTAGCTTGTAAAATTATTGATATAACGAGACTACTTATTGTTTGAAAACAATTGAGTGTAATGTGATACACTGTAAACATTTTAACTGACGCCTTGCCTGATATTGGACAGGAATATTACTTACAGTTAGGTTAATGTTTCGTTCACTTCTCATTTTTATTGTATGAGAAAATTTTGTTTGTGAAATAAACGCAATGTAGGTCCGAAACCCTCTCGAGAATTTTGAATCAGTTGATAAAAACTATACTAGTGTGTATTTTTTACGTTATTGTGTCGTGCGGCGTTAACATATTTTTTATAATAAAATTTAAACCTACTTTTGTCTCACAAATATGTGGTGGAGTAAAATTCTGGTGGAGTTAAATGTGTTAAAACTGTTTTTGTCGGAAAAAAAACATTTTAGGTGTTACTCAAAGATACTAGTGTTCAATATTCATTATTTATTTATTCCTTAATATACACATACATGTATATTAAAAAACCTATTTAATAAAAATAACATTTATATAGTATGTTACAAAGGCTAGTGTAACCCAAAAAAAGTTTTCTTCCACCATACCGAAACTGATAAATTATTGTCATTATTAATAATATAATGAAAATAATTTATCCTGTGTATTTGGGTATGCTGAAAGAAACCTCGTAAGTCATTATTCCTCTTCCCCAATCTCTCTTAAACTAGAAATCTTTCTTTACATTAATTATAGCATTCATAATAAATTAGTGGTTTGAATTACATTAACACTTCACCGTTTCGTATTCCATGTTGTGATTAGTTTTTAATCTTTCAGTCGTTTTTTGCTATAAAAGTTATTGTAATAATAGTCCTTTTTTTTTTTTTTTTTTGTGGGGGGAAAATGCCTACGCACTGCCCACCCCCCCCGGGGGTGGCGGAAGGGCCTGTGTGGGACTCGCACCCACTAAAAACCCCCCCGGGAGCCCGCCTCCGCGTTGTTGGGGTAAGGTAGGCT
>DWLS01004321.1:0-14166 GCA_018246255.1 Pachliopta kotzebuea | reverse complement strand
AAAAAAAAAAACAACTTTTTTAAAACCAAACCACGGCCCCCACAAAATCCCGCGCAAAAAAACCCCACATAAAAAAAAAAAAAAAAAAAAAAAAAAACATAGGAACAAAAGCATTCTGAGTGAGTACACTTCACCAACCACTACCTCATTGTCACTTAACATATTAAAATAAGATTAAGTGGTAGACCAAAGCTTACTGATGGTAGGACTCTGTTGCTGTAGGTACCACCACAGCTCCTATTTCTACCGCCAAATAGTAATTTGCAAATATTACTGTGTTGTAATTTTAAGGGTGCTGTATGCTAGTGAAATTACTGGGGTAACTAGACTTAACATGTCAAGCTGGCGAACGCAATACGGTGCTGTGTGTCATCTTAATCGGCCCCACGTTGTTGTAGGCAGGTGTACCATTTATTTTTAATTTAAAAACTTTATTGAAACTCCTAAATTAGGCTCCAGTAGGTGGACTTATTACCTACAAGCATACTGTATCAGTCAACCTAGGAAGTGGAAGATGATGTGGCAGGTGAAGGATGAAAGATTTAAAACTTAAAAAAATAATCATGACATGATACATACATATCCTTAATTATACATTCATATACATACACTACTATATATAAAAAACAAACTTGCAGAATATATATACAAATACATATATACATAAATCTGTAAATACAGATAATACAACCTAATCCTATGGTTCCAAATAGTTCCTTTTCACCAGTCTCCTGAAAACTTTGTTAGCAGCACTTCTGATAATATATGGCGAGGCACCCATCAGGTGAAGGTCTTATTCGTCTCATTGGAATGACGAAAAATTTATTAATGTTTTTTTAATAGAGCTCGTTCAGTGCTGGTGTGTCTTAAGCGAAATCTTTAGTGGTCCGATCTCGATCTCCATGGAACCGGTACAAGTTAACAGGATCGCTGAGCTTATCACCTAACCGGTCGACACAGTAGCACACATTTGAAGCATGCCAACTCGTAACAGCTCAGTTTTTAGCATTAAAGTTATTCGTCTAGAAGAGTAGTAGGTTCGGTACCCAATTAACTTGTCCATCTTTTGATGGATAACATCGTTAGGGAATCAATGGGGACTTGAGTCTTTGTGAGTAAAGTCCATCGGTCCCCAACCAAACTCATGTGGCTACTGAATCGAATGAAGTATCTCAGTTACTAGGTAAGCGATTAGATGAGTTTTTCCCACGGCGGGGCGTGGGCCCAACAAGGGAGCGATTCTGTCAATAAAGAAGGCAATCTGAAGATTAAAAAAAAATCTAATGTAAATGATTGAGATATTTTTTATATTCGGGGCATTGGATAAAATTCACAAAGTCGATGTTGGACATGAAAAAAAATTTACTCAAAAGTGGGACATGAGGCCAAATAGTTTGGGAAAAACTGGATTATGCGTAAAGCATCGAAGTTTATTTTTATATAGTACTCTGTTGTAACATGCGTATGATTTAAAAGCAAATTGACATATCAATAGTTCGTGTTTACTAAAAAACTATAGACGGAAGACCTGAAGTTGGCAACTAGTAGGTAGTAAATTTTTATTTAACATTTAATTACATATAACTAGTAAACAAAAAAATAACCAATTGATTGTAATAATTCGGTGTTTACTGACTCGCTTCCAAGAACAGTGTCAATGGGTTAAGGTCAGCGGGACGCTCAATGAGCAAACACCGGTTAAGTAAACACTTAAAGCGCTTCCTCACTCTTCTCCAAGTGATTCGTGTCACGAACATATTTGCTAAATTAAAGAAAAAAAGTATGTTGCTGTATATTTTGTATTAATAACGGACTCAGGCGTTTGTTTGTTTTATTTACTACTTAAGGAAACATCTCACATAAAAATATTTCTTAAAGTAAAACTTAGTTACCGATTTGCTTAGAGATGTAAGAATGAGAAAGAAGAATGGATGAGCGGAAGAAGGAAAGAAATAGAAGACAAAAGAAATGAAAAAAAAAATGATGTAAACGAGCCTTTCCAAATTTTCATGCCCAGAGATGGGTAGAAATGTAACTATACCTTAAGTCCACCCTTTGCAACTTTTGGGTTCTTTAGATTGATGAAGTGTGGCTGGAGGGACCAGAGGGTGCGTGGGAAGGCACGCGGGTGGCCCAATGGGAGAAAGTTCGAACAAGACTAGGGCTAGCACAGCTGCAGCACCAGCTCGACGAGCACGCACCTCCAGGGAAATGGACCGTGAGGGCCAGACTAGCAGATGGATCACAGGTAGATTTATTAAAAGAAATTATATGAATAAAAAAATAAGTACCCAAGATTCATCATCACCAGTTCGCAACTTTCCAGTGATGATCTACATCAGCTGACAGAAGTCCACTGCTGGACATTAACCTACCCCGATGGTGAAGGGATTTGTGCCGTCACCCCCTTGCCCAATGCGATTGCTTATTCCGAAAATTAACAACTTTTATGGCGAACGTACTTATCGCTACTTAGTTCCCACACTCATAAACGAAATTCCTCTAAATGTTAAAGACATAATTAATAAGGAAAACTTAAAACCTAAACTTTATTTATTTTACAGCAAGAATAGTAATTAATTACACAAAACAAAACATTTTTGCATTGACAGTACTCAACCCATTAAGTTGGTACACAAGTTTTTGTATTACTTAAATACTAATTCTGTTAAAAATACCTTCTATATATATTCATGAGAATGTGCAGATTTCATACAAACCTTATCAGGTTTAAGAAATCTTAGAAAGAAAAAAACTATGTAATTTTCTTTTGAATAAAGTAAATTAAAAAAAAAATTGTTGGAGACAATGATGGACACTTGATTTCGCTTTTACCTGTTGTACATTTCACAGGGTTCAACAGCATTCTGGGTAGGGAACTACGAGCTACCACCGTTTCAATTGACCGTCCGGCATCAGCCCAAGGTGTTGAGGACTAGCGAAAGGCTGGTCTGGACCGTTTGCGTGAGGTAATTTTATTTTTATTTTTTATGTTTGTTAAATTTAAGAATTAACTCGGTCATATGATGACGATCACTTACACCATCAACGATCATCCTTGCTGGTTCTAGCAGTGGAAGATAAAAACAATTCACGTTTTATTAACACGTGTCTGTATAAATGAATATCGCAGGTATCCTTGGACGGAAGCAGTAGAGGGTATGCTGGTGATTCGGCTGCGAGGGGCAGGAGGTGATGGAAGTAGTGGGAATGCAGGAGTACGTACAGCAGTACGGTTGCGGGCCCCGCGCGCTTGTCATCGCCATGCTGCTGCCTCTTGGAGAGTGGGGCTAGGTGGACAGCATCCACCTGACGTGATAGTAGCAGACTTCAGCTTCCAGGTACAGCGAGATAACATTTTTCACACTTTCAAATTCTTTCTCGTTGTAAATTCAATATTGCTTCCAGAATACGGCGAGTGTTCTGTAATATATTTCCTGTTGCAGGAAGAAGGTACACGGATCTGGCAAAACACGACCGTCGTTTCACAAGTTGTGGACAGTGCCTTCACTCTAGAGTTCCTGACGAAGTATCGAGCAGTTCTGTCTCCCAGTCTACCTTACAAGTTAAAGGTGAGCTAAAACATTAATATTTTTTATTACAACAAATCAACGAACAACTCGTTTGTGCAAATAATAATTGCCGAAAAACAACCTGCGGATTTGCTGCTGCCAAAGACGAGAACACTTATCTTTTCTTTCCTTATGAAGATTATTTGAAGTATAAGTCTTATTCAGGTAAAGGCGACGCGTTGGGATGAAAAGCCGGCGTCTGGTGAACGTGTGCGAGTGTGCAGGCGTGCGATGGTGGGCCCAGCGGTGGGCGCGGCTGTGGGCGTCGGTTCGTGCGTCGCAGCCCGCACCGATAACCGCGGCGTTGCGCGCGTCCTCTTCGCCGCAGAAGACGACGGCAGCGCCTTCTACTTCTTTGAGGTCTCCATTCAATTCACCACATAACGCTTTATATCTCTAATTATTTTTAATCTATATCCCACAAAAATGTGTTGCTAACTTAATATTTATCTTTATATCATATCTTCCATCTATTCTTTACATTTTTTTATACCATTAAGGAGGCAAACCAGTATACTTCAGCTTGATGGTAAGCAGTTACTGTAGCCTAGCACCAGAGGCATCACTGGCGAGTTACCGACCTTTAAACTTCTAATGCGAAGATTTTTAAAGCTTAATATTACATTACTTTGGTCTTCGGTATATTCAGGCGAGCCTGCACAACGCCTCAGCTAGTCTCCAGCTGGCTGTACGTCGGGCTGCATCGCGCGCCGCATTGGGTCCGCTGCGAGCTGACGCGCACGCCACCAGGACCCTCGTTCCACTGTACCTCAACTTGAGCGGACTGGCCACACCGCTCACCGTGCACTTCGTGGTACATAAACTCTTTTTTACCCGATACAAAAGCAAAGGGCTTTGTGTACTACACGTTTTAAAATCGAATTGAATTTCATAACTTGTCCTGTTATTCCTTATCCTTGACGGTTTTGTACATGATGAATGGATGGAGATCTGGTGATTTGTAAATCGGATTTCTTAACAATCACAGACACCAGTCATCCAATACCATATAGTGATATGTTTATTGATAACTTGAGACTCTTTTTTGTAATTTTCTTTGGTTTTAGTGACAAATTAAAACCTTTTATAATAATTATTTACAAAATTACTTAGCTAACCGGCGACTGCCAATTTCTTCTTTCCAGGTTATAACTCGTGGCGGCATAATCTACCGCTGGGGAGCGACAACGCAGTGCCCAGTCGCGACCTCTACTAGCCAGATTACGCCAGCACCGAGGAACAGCACCTGCAATGCTAACTTAGAGAAACTGCTGCCCACCTTTGACGCTAGCTTTAACAACGTGGAAGTCGATCCCAACCAGCTAGACGTGAACGCGTCCGACTCGCTGCTCGATCGGCATCTACTGAGAATCATGCTGCCGATCAGGGTCACTCACCAGATGTGTCCGGACAGTCATCTGCTGGCATATTTCTACCACAACGGTGAACTTATCAGCGCTAGCAAGCACTTCGAAATGGAAGAGTGCTTTGGAAATAAGGTTGTGCGTTTGTTGAAATATTTTCGTTCAAAGAGACTTTTCACGATGTGAAAGAAATTGTAATAAGAAATTCTAATTCGCAGGTGGAAGCAACGTGGGCATCCCGGCAAACAGCTCCCGGATCACCGACCACGCTGCGCCTATCCACTGCAGGGCCAGCGCTCTGCGCTCTCACCGCTCTGGACACCGCCTCCACCTGGGTGCAGCCCCCACCCAACGTCAGAGACGTCATCCTCCACTCGCTGCGCAGGCTGATAGACTCCCGCAGGAATCTCACGGAGTACGACGCAGCTGGAGAATGTTTCCTAAGTGAGTCGGGAACGATTACAATTTCACCATAACATTGTAAAATGTACTAATGTTTGTCTTTGCGTTTCTAGCTAGTGACTCGCCCGACTTACCCAATGGCAACGTTGAGCTGACGAGGGCATGGCTGGCGGCAGCCGGAGTGCGGATGCTCGGTGAAGGTACGGACTCTCGTCGCTGCGGCGGATCCCCGCCCGCCTCACTCCTGAATCCTGAGGACCGTCCGCCCAGAAGCGATTTCTCTGAGGTAAAAACTTATTCAACTCAACAAGAGTTAATGTCTGGTTGCAGATTATATAGTTTTTTTTTAAAATATAATAATACAGGCGTGGCTGTGGCGGCTGGTGCCGGTGGGACTAAACGGCACAGCGACCACGACTGCGCGCTCGCCGGACTCCATAACCCGGTACGAAGCCAGCGCCGTGTGCCTCTCCCGGACCGGGGTCGCGATCTCCAACTCTGCTGTATTACAAGTACGTATCTATCAGCACCCGTAGTATCTATTACTAGGTTTCTGTTTGTGTTGTTATTAGTATTAATAAATCATCGTATTTATAAAGAAAGAAAGAAACTGTATTCAACACACACACACAATACTAGAAACAAAATAATAATTTATGTGTCCGAATTTATTATAATGTAATATATTTATTATTCATGTAACATTTTATGAAACTATATTTTATATACTAACACAATACTTTTGTTCTCTACTTAATCTTGTGCTAGACTGAAAGAAAATGTCTCTTAGCGTAAAGTTCGCCTTTTGATACCATTTTACTGTGTGTAAATAAATAAATAAGTAGTATTAGCGTTTCCATAAAGTAGTTTAAAAAACCGTCCATTCATAAATTGGTAGAGAATTTTTAGAGACTTCAAAATCAGAAATTTTTTGTCTAACTATAATAACTGGTCTTTTTTAATAATCATAGAACCTAAGTCTAAAGTTAGGCGAGGTAATAAATTAAAAATAAATTCTAAGTTCTATTTGAACTCAACAACTGACAATTTCATTATAATGGTACAAATAATTATACTTAAATTATCTATGTTCCTGGTGTCTGTTTTTATATTATGTTTGTTACGTTTTAATTTATTATAACTATATAGCTTGTTAGTAGTCCAAAAAAGAACTTATGCTTATTTTAGTACTTAATTTATATGTTTAGTCTTGCTAATAATTGTTCATCGACATAAGCTGTCAGCTATTGCTTGTGTGTGAATTTAATATAAATGTGTACAAAGTTTAAAGTTTTATACAATTAGGTATTAAAACACATATTTATTGCATGACAGTTACATATGCTATTATAGTATACTATGTCCCTTCATGAGTATGATGTTCTGGTTGTAACTTTGCAGGTGTTCCGCGAGGTGTTCGTGCACGCGGACGGGCCGCGCGCGCTGCGCCGCGGCGACTCCGCCGTCGTCAAGTACCGAATCTTCAACTACTTGTACGAGCCGCTCAGTGTAGGTGACACCTTGTATTATTTCCGTACAGCACAACGATGATATGAGCTACTAAATTACCTGATGGTAAGCACGCCCGCTCACAACAAAGAATCAGTACTTACGAGATTCAAATGAGACAAAAAATAGTTACGTTACTCCAATGGTTTCAGTAGTAGGTGAACTTTAAAACGGACATAGGTTTTGTAATGTTATTTATCTATGTATGACGAAGCAACGAGACGTACGAGGCGTTCATCTGATGATAACCGTTATGCTTAACTATAACAAAGTGGCGCTGGCAAAGATGGTATACACAGCACCACATATCGTTCGCTGCCTTGAGATACGTTAAGTATTATTACCCCAGTAATTTCATTAGCATACTACCATCCAAACCGGAAAACAGTAATGCTTGCATATTACAATTTGGTGGTAGAAATTGGAGCGTCGGTGGTACCTACCTTCACAGTAACGGAGACTTATCACCAGTACAAGGAGAGAAACAGTTGTCTTTGGTAAAGATATGCCACCAGTTAAATCGGCTATGCGATTTGTACAGATCCAGATTGAGGTGGTAGCAGACCAGCGTTTAAGTGGTGCTCGTCACGTGGAGATGGCGTGCGTTGCAGCGCGCAGTTCAGTTGCACGTAGAGCAGAAGTTCGCACCCTTGCAGTCGGCACCGCTCGCCTCAGCATACGCGCTCGCTCTGCTCCCGGCGACTGCGGCGGCACCAACAGAACCGACATCAGGTGAGTTATTACCTCCTACATATCGAGGAAAAGTTTCCACATATCTAACATGGCAAACAACTTGCACTAACTCGAAGAAGACAATAACTCCCAAGCAGACAATCGCAGCATATCTTTCCGATGATTTAACCAAGTTTAAAAGAATATGCACCGACTAATACCCATCATTGTGCCTACGCTTTTCAGCATCATGTAAAGTAAGATCAGACATTATCCCATTCCACCCGTCGTCGGTAATTTAAGACCTCCAGATAGTTATGTAGATAATCTACATACTCCAATTCAGAATGAGATACACAGTTGAGTCTACTCTGGCGTAGGTGTGGTTTGAAAAGGACCAACAATATCGGGACTGCGGAAGTGTGCGAAAGCGTTAACGTGATTCCTTGAGGTCGACAAGACTGGCATCGAAAGGTTTTAGCCGGTAAGAGTTCGGCATAACACCTTTGTTGGCCCAAGCAATGAAAGTATTCACTGCAGGATTTGCTCACGTGAAAAAAGGCAGCTCAATGCCAATAAAAGAAGACAAATTATAAATAAACATTGAAACTTTAACATACTTAAAAGATTGTATTATTTTAGTGATGAAGTAATCATGGTAATCGAAGTGGAGCCGGAGGGCGTGCCGCTGCAGGAGTACAAGTCCACGATGCTGTGTGCGGCGGGTATACACAAAAATAAATTATTAATCATATAAATAATGCAATAATTATTAATTTAACAATAATAAATGATTGTAAAATTTTAAATAATTAAAATAATGACTATAAAATAAATAACTGTAATGTTATCAGTCACCAGAGAGTAAGACTGAAACAGAATTCACTGAACAATTCTTCCACTGACCCTACAGGCGCATCGGAGCCATTGCCGTCCAACGTTTCATGGAACTGGAGTCCCGTGCAGACAGTACCCGGCACGGAGGTCACCACAGTGTGGGCGGTCGGCGACGCGATAGGGCCCCTGCTCGCTGTAACTATTCATCTTACTACTTCAACTCGAAGCCTTCTCTCACAAACACAACATAATCATCAAGTGTATCTCAAGATGTATTCCACAGAGGAATAAAAAAAGAAGCTCAAGTTCGAACCCACGCCTCTCCAATTCGTGATACTACTCGAATTAAGTTACAAACTATATTATCACCATTTCCTCGTCTGCACAGGACGCAGATGCTCTGGTGCTGCTGCCGCGGGGGTGCGGAGAGCAGAACATGGCGCGACTGGCGACGAACTTGCTGGCTCTGAGCGTTTTGGACCCACTGGCGCCCGCTGCGGCTGCAGCTAGAGACCACGTGGCCAGGGGTGAGAGATTTCATCCCGTTTAAAAATAATAATAGGACTTACTTGGCAATAATTCTATAGATAATACTGTCGTTGGCACGGATATCAGTGTTTAGACTGTTTCTATCATCAGTGCTGTTATGCCGGCAAAAATACGCTGTCATAGACAGACGAAAATTTTATTAAGCTGTGTTGGATCATAAATTAAAAAAATTCTCATCACCAGGTTTCACACGGCAGCTGCAGTACGTGCACCCTGCGGGCGGGTTTAGCGCATTCGGCGCCTCCGACCCCACCCCCTCCACCTGGCTCACGGCCTTCTGCCTGCGCTACATGCTGAGGGCGCACCAGGTACCTCACTCAGTACTCCATCTCTAGGAATAACACTTGAATGATTGACATGGTATTCCCACCTAAACTAACCTTCGGAAGACAGTAAAATCTTTTCTGTATTGCTGTATAACAGTAAATAATGTATTAGCTAAATATTTGACACATTTAATTGAGAATATGCTCGAGGACATGTCGAAGTATATTCGACCAGAATAGTCTGACAGTAGTCAGTAAGAACTGTTAATGAAGCTAGTAAAATATGACCGTAGTCGAAGAAAAGAAAATGAAAACCAGCCGAATTCCCCATGTGACACTAGAAATCAAACCGATGACCTTTGTTACTATTACAATCTTTGCCACTGTGTCAATCAAAATTATTTACATGATTTTTTACTCATATAGATTACTTTAATGTAAAAGATGTTGTATATATGTGTATTGAGAAGCGCAGGTCAGCTCGGCCGCACTGCCGCCGCCGCCTGTGCTCGAGCGCGCCGAGCGCTGGCTGCTGGCACAGCAGATGGAAAACGGATGCTTCCGCAACGAGGGTCAAGTCTTCCACACGGAGCTTAAGGTACCGTACTGAAATTGTAATTAGTATAAGAATAGATAAGAAAATTTGTAAAGTAAGGCAGAAGGAAATACTATGATATATTTAAAGAATGAAAAGAGAGAGGAGTGAAAGAGTGAGTGAAAAAGGAAATAGTATGACAGGAATAAAAGAATTAAAATTCAAATGACATAAACGAGCCTTGGCCCTCACTGACTAAGGGAAGGAGAAAATAAAAAAGGTATCGTAGTGCGTTTGGTTAATAGAAACAACAAGACAGACATAAAACAACAGTTGTATAATAATAACAGGCTATTGATGAAATTATTAATAGATTTCTTTCTTGTTTCAAAAGCGGCAAGCGCATATGCGTTGTATATATTAAAAAAACAAAAAATTACTAATAAATCAGAATAATCACTTAGTTTACCATTTCAGGGCGGTTTGAACGAAGAAGGCGAAATAGCAAGCGTTGCGCTGACTGCGTACGTCATCACTTCGCTAGTGGAGAGTTCCTCGAACCTGCCCCTCAAAGTCATACGCAACTCTCTTTCCTGCTTAAGAGCTCTTCCTCCCACTAAGGTGAAGACTCACATCGGAGTTTACGCTCACGCTCTCCTCGCTTACGCTTTCATGAGGCTGCGAGGGTACGAGGAGGAGTTGAGGAAGACAAACGAGGCGTATCTACGGGAGGAGGTGGCCAGCGGATTGAGAGACGAAGAGGAGCTGCGGGAGTTGATGCTGCTGCTGAAATTAGCGAAGAGGAGTCGGGAATACGTTTATTGGGAGAGTGGTAAGTAGTTTTTCATATAGTAAACAATGTTTTTTGGCGCATGCGCAGTATTTGTACTCCACTCTGCACGCTTCAATCATAACGAGTATCATTATAGTCACTCTAAGGGAAACTTGGTAGGTTCGATCTCAACTGAGCATGAGTTTCCGACGAAGAAAAACCTCGTGATAAATTTAACATGACCCTATATATAATAAAACAAGAGCTATCGTGGACATTAACGTACACCAACCCTTACTTGGCCAGGGCGGAGGATAAACAGTCTTGCTGTTGGAATATAGAGTGATAATGTTTTACTGAATATTACAAAAAAAAACGTTTACTATAAACAAAAACCTACTTCTTATAATACTATTGTTAATGAATTATTATTATGTTAATAAAGTATCTAATTAAAGAATATTTCTTTAAGTTCATGTGTTGTACAATAATGTATAACATAGGTTATGAAAATAACTCCTGTAACTGTATAATATAAAGGAAACTATTAATGAGTTTTCGTTAACATAACATATCAAAAAGATTTAAAAAATTACTTAACACATTCGTTGCCGACCACTCGGATCCGAGCGAGCGGCTTGTTCATCTTCTAGCAATCAGTAAGCCACCAGCGTTTAAAGTGATTGTACGTTGTTTTACGCGGTCACTCTGACATTATAGTTAAATTACTTACTTATTAAAATAATTGTAATAACGATGTACATTCATCTATATTTTTAAATATTCCTATAAACTTAATCAAAATTTGCCTTCATAAAAATTGTTTCGCAAGTATCGCTTTCCATTATTTCGAATGCAGTGAATGTGTTAATTAAAAATCTTTAATATAATTGTGTCGGTTGTATCCTGTAAAGTTGGAATGTAGGTCGCGGTAATTCAGATTTGTTTTAGTTTGCAAGTTCCGTTTTTTTTTTTTATAACAGCTAAAAGGCTAGCTAACGAGCATGACGGGTCACCTGATGGTAAGTGATTAACCGCCGCCCACGGTCACCAGCGACGCCAGTGCGTTGCATAACCTAAAAGAGCATAAGGGAAGGAAAGGGAAGGAGAAAGGTCACAGAGGGTGAGGAATTGTGGGACAGGGAATAAAAAGACGGGAAGGGGCCAACTGATACTCATTCCCGCACGCAACGCAACAGTCCCTAGAAAATCTGTTGCGATACGTGTAGTATAATGAAAAACCTGTTGCTATTTGGGCCCGGAGGTAGAGGGATAAGGGCGCCGAGACTCTCACTCACCAGTCGAAACGCGGTAGCCTCTAGGAGGCCCCAAACTCACGCTGATTTTTTGTGAGAGTGTAGTGTTTCATCTTTCTTCACCTGCGTGCTACAGCGAACTGCAGACTTAGATCTACTACCGTAAGCGTCCATGTATATGTGATAATTGTTTATTAAGATGGTAAGTAGATTGTTGTAATACTTCTTGAGAATAATTGTTTTGATACTAGGCAGCCTGTCGACTTCTATTGAGGCGACTGGGTATGCGGCTTTGGCTCTGGCGCGGTGCCCGGGCGCGCTGAGTGCCGGCTGCGCTGCGGATGCGCGCGCCGCCGTACGCTGGCTGGCCGCTCACCGCACCCCCGCCGGCGGCTTCCTCTCCACACAGGTACACCACCACCACCACCATTTTTTCTTTCACACTGGAGAACCCTTTTACGGACGTTCCGCCGGTGCCCTGGATACGCCCAGAGGGGTGTGTGGGACTCGCCCTGGGCGACCCCTAGCCATTAAACCGACCGCGAAATCAGTCAGCAGTTATAAATGGTATGCCCTGGATCTGTCAGCGATGGGTCACCCCAACGACCGTCCCGGCAAAGACTGAACTTCTCCCACTAAAAGGGAACTTCTCCGGCTATTAGAGAAGTCACGACGACGCCCGGCCAGGTGCCCAACCTGACCCGCTGCGGGTTACGGGGGCAGCAAGAGGAGGCGTTGATACCGCCTCCTGAGCACCCCAACTCGTCGCCTGCGGAGAGAGGGAACCTCTGGGCTATCCTCCCTGACCCGCTCGTCGGCCTCCTTTACTATTCAGCAGTAGAAATAGGAGTTGCGGTGGTACCTACCTAGACGGTCTGTAGCAAAAGAGAACTACCACCAATA
The DNA here is from genome assembly GCA_018246255.1 of Pachliopta kotzebuea. Lineage (NCBI taxonomy): Eukaryota > Metazoa > Arthropoda > Insecta > Lepidoptera > Papilionidae > Pachliopta > Pachliopta kotzebuea. The sequence goes on along the minus strand of DWLS01004321.1, from coordinate 1,529 downwards.
GATTTCTTATACACTTTATATATATATAACATGTTGAACGTCATAATAGAAATGACAAAAATAATACTTAATTGTCATCGGTTATCATTAAAACGTATTCCTTTTTTATACAAGATAAAAACTTTCGAGGAAAACAAATAAAAATCATTTCAGTCCCAAGTGATCGCTTCAGCGCTATGAGACAAAAATACAATTTACATTATGAGGTCATCGTTGACCTACTCGACGGTCGACGTGATATATTTATTTATTTTGCGGAAGACCAACCGCTGTTTACACAAAGTAGGTATAATATTAAACAATAAAAATAGCCAATAAAAGGTCTTCACAAATAAAATACATATTAAACAAATTTTACAGCGCAAACAGAACCAAGAGAAAGACAAAAAAATCTAATAGAAATAAAGTTGCAAAATCACAATAAGAGGAGTTTCACTTAGTTTAATTCTTACAGTTGCTACTAATGAAACAGGTTCGGTAAAAAGCTTGTCTTACAGAATTAGTTGAGGAATTGAATATGTATAAACTTGAAATTTTATAATGATTATTAATGAAGGAACCAACTCGCCACAGAAAGGAATTTTGACGATAGTTAGAGAATGCCGTAGGAAGATGTATAGGTGTGTGGTGGCGTGATGATTTCTTTGATACATTGAAGGATATTTTGGTGAGAAGAGAGGGACAGTCGATACTACCGTTTATAATGTTTAACATAAACGTCACGTCTGCTATTTCACGACGAACGGCTAGAAGTAGGATATGAAACCTTACAATTCAAGATAATCTTATGAACAAAACATATAATTTAGTCGGAAGCATTAATACTTAATAAACTTTTTATGAATGTTTGTATATATTGGATATATTTAATAATAAATAAAATAAGAATAAATCTAGCAAAAAGGTATGGTTCTGGCAGCGGTGGGATTCGAACCCACGCCTCCGAAGAGACTGGTGCCTTAAACCAGCGCCTTAGACCGCTCGGCCACGCTACCATGTGATAAATTACTAAAATACAGTAATAAAATCCAGGGCAGTGTATATTTAGAAACTATTTGTCCGTGCGCAATGGGAATAGAATGTAACCCGAGCGGCTTCACAACGCGACATTTATATCGCTACGTTGTAGAGAATTAGTATTACATAACTTTCATAAAGTAGAATAATAAATTAGAAGTGACAGAAAAACTTTTACATATCATTACATAGTTATTTGTTGTTATGTGACACTTGTTTTGTTTTATTACTATATTATTATCATCAAGTTTTACACAACACGCTTAACATTTAATAAATATACATAACACACACTCACTACATATTTTTTTTCCGAATGATTTTTTTTTTAAAAAATACTCTTTTATTCCATGAACCAGAATTCCCCAAACTTTTTTGTATCGTAGACCCCTTGCCATGTGTTTCCGTGTTGTGTAGACCTCCTACTTACCTGAAATTGATCTCCTGTAAATTTCTAACTGTAGTGAAGTTTAGTGTTAAAAACTTAAAGTAAACAACACATGTTAATTTAT
>DWLS01004320.1:0-14168 GCA_018246255.1 Pachliopta kotzebuea | reverse complement strand
TATAATTATTGTCATATAAAGTCTTTTTGGGAAAAAACCTTTTTTTAATGTTTTATTCTTTCTCTGCATTGTCTATGGTAACTTAAAATATATTCGCAAAGGCAAGGTTATCTTTAATAGTTTTCCGACATACGTTAGAAGAAGGCTGTCTTATATGGAATTAATATATCTTATACTTATATTAAGTATACCATATAAATATTTTTTTTTAATTCATGATTATTCTGCATTCAATATACTGTGGTTTAACAGTGAATTAATGGGCGGAAGGCTGTGAAAAATATATGTGCCGCGGCTGTTTCGGTCGGATAAACGTACTTTTTTCGAGTGGAAAAGAAAAATCGACGCGCGCTTATCGGCGGTCTCTATCCGAAGAGCTCTTTGATATAAAAAAAAGTTAGAAATGTTCGCTTGAAGCGCTGAAAAGGTAGAAAAACAAATTTAACTTTATTCTATTAAACGGTGAGACTAGGAAAGACGGTAAGTGATACGCCCGCCGATAACGTGATAATAGTTAGGATGATATACGCTGTATCTCCTCCTTACGGTCAACATTTTAAGAAGCTGTACATGAAGCAGTAGCGTGTTGTAAATGATGGTGCTGTTGTGTGTGGATATTAGGTACCATCTTTCAGACCATGTGACCACCAACTGCGCTGCAGCGCCTAAATAAATCACGACAATGAACGTCCGTTGTATGGGGGGCACTAAATCATAACACCGCGTTAATTTGGCCGTATGCCGCATGCAGAATTAATATTCTCATATCCAGTTTAATAGCTTAGAATATTCGTAAACCTGTATATATATGTAAAGGAAAATATAATTTCCTTTAATTTTCTTTTAATTTTAATATTCTGTGTTCATAGTAACTAATTTATTTTCATAACCTATGGTAGATGAATATCGTTGACATCAACCATCAATTTCACATAAATTATTTTGTCAGGCTACAAAGCCAATAATTTGTTATTAGTGAATCGACATTAGGATTATTTACATTAAATGTCGTTTCTCTTATTACGGGTAAGTAATTAAGCATTAGCATTTTATTTTACTTATATATCTCGATACGTAACAATAAATCTCTTATTACAGAGAAACTATCTTTTGTTTAAATCGTCGTTAATTCCCGTCTTATATATATATATATGTGGTATATAGTATTAAAAATAATCAGCAGAAAAGGATAACTGCAGAACAGATTTTTTTCAATCTGACCTCCAAACTTTAATTAGAACAAAGCATATCGTTATGATGAAATAAGTTAATATTTTTGAAAGATATAGTAAACAAGAAATTATTAAATGATTGCATAATTTATATTAAAATAACTATAACAAAAACTTATATATTTTTCATGATGTAAAAGCTCTAATTTAATTCATTAAATATAATACAAGATATTCAATAGGTAACATAGCACATCAGAAGTTTCGTCATCACTCCAACGCTAATGAAAGACTAAAATTTACTAATGTTTATTAAAACATGAATCTTCTTTAGTTACATGATTAAAAATGTAAAAATGAAACCGAAATTAACACATGCAAAATAACTTACGTTATAAATTTTTTTATTTCAAGAAATGACTTGTATAATATGAGGACTTGGTGGCAAGTAGACTTGCCTATAACACAGTGGCGCTAGTTAAGATTGTATACACAGCACCGCATTGCGCTCATCGCCTTGCAACATAAAGTTTTAAGTCTCGTTACTCCAGTAATTTCACTATCATGAAGCACCCTTTAAACATAGTAATATTTGAAGGTTACTATTTGACGGAAGAAATTGAAACTGCGGTGGTATCTATCTAAGTGGTCTCCGGCAAAAGAAACCTTCCACAAGTAGACTAGTCAGCGTCAAAGTTACTTTAGTAATTTCACTAGCTGAAGCCTATCAAAAAAACTAGGCTGAGTATCTGTATATTAAAATGTAAACTATAATCAGTAATTAAAGAGTAAAAACCAAAGGCGACCACAGAAAGAATTTATTGTTACTTGGTGAGAGTAAGTAGCCAAGTTGTTTTGTTCATTTCTATTTCGCACCTGCTTACATCACGACAAAGGCATCTCTCTTAGAATGCGAAAGAAGAGTCCTTCAGTTTCTCCAGTGAATACTAGTCTAGATACTTTCAGACTCACTTTAGCCAGCACTATAACGAATTTGCTATTTACACTACATTAAACAAGCATCTGTTTCTAGATAATTCTCTCATGTACGTAATCACCAGTTTAGTCAATTTAGTGTTAAATTTATTAGTACGCTTTTATTAATGTATGACACTTAAAATTATAAAGTATTTATTTATCTTCATGTATATACATACAAAATGAAAATTAATTTATTTATAATTTTTAGAGTTTTTGTTTATAAATTTTATAAATTATTTGCAAAGCCCTATCTATACATCTTTTCGGCTGCTTCAGAAGTAGAAAAATTATGTTTTTCTGGTATTTTTTAATATAAGTACTACATCATGAAAATTAATAAGCAATAAGTAGAAGTGGGCTGTAAAAGATCCCACACAACACCTTACAAGTCCCAAGCCAACATCACCTGCTCGTGGTGGCTGTTAATCAACAAACGAGGCTTTGCTTTTCACTAACCAGCATTGGGCCAGCGTGGTGGGAGACAGTCCAACTCCCTACATTAGTGAAAGAGTAATATGTCCAGCAGTGGACATCTATCGGCCGGTAAACAAGTAAAAACATTTTTTGACATGTTACAAACATACATTTCTATTGTATTTATCATATAGATATAAAGATGTTGATTTGTTCGCGTGAGAATGGTGATAACATCTTTAGGTATTCACTAATGTTTCTTAGTGGTAGTTACATGGTATATTACCATGAGAACTATTTCCACTACATTCTTCACTAATTCAGAATTGACCCTGTAATACCTAAAAAAAAAGTTCCTATAGCGGTTTAACACAAAATTCCAAATACATAAATATTTCAAGATATACAATCATATATTTGTAATAAACCTTTTGTTAAAAAAAGAGGAACTTAATAAAATTTAACACGGACGAGGGGATCACCCCTTCTTTGAGGAGGTGATTGAGTTGTATTTTGTATAATGATAACTGAAATATGTATTTGGAAAATACTATTTTAGAATTTGATCCATACTTCAAAGTGAGTAACGACGGAGCATTTCACTCAAACGTTGCGACGTCTACGTTAAAGGTCTTTTGCACGATCAAAGGTTAGTGACGGAGTATTTTAACGGAGGGAGGAGGAGCTAGAAGAGGGGGAAGAATCCTACAACGAAATAATCAAGTTTAAGGAAACAGGACAAACCTTATGACTTCTCTGAATCACCCAAGGTAGACTGTAAGATAATGGCAAAGGCTTTAACTCCACTCTTACACGTGGTGTACAAATAAATAAATAATCTTCAATATTTTTCTGTTTTTCAGTCTCTCATCTTAGGCTGTGTTCTTTGTAAGCTTCTTTCTTCATGTATAATAGTTATTAAATTAAGCTGTTTTCACTAAATACATTTAAAACTCTTAATAACTTTCTCGTCTTTTAAACACTTGTTATATTGTTCCCACTACTGGGATTAGGAGAACATCTTTTGCAAGAAGAGAACGAAGATTTATTCACTGCGCTGGTCGTATGTTGGTGATTATCACGTGTGTATTAAAGATGATATTCATGGTTCAAATTGGTATTTAAACGGTGTGGGTTCGATCTTTACCCATTTTTTTATTCGAAGAGTCGACGACATGAGTAAGGCGTTGATGGTAAGTGATAAGCCTGCTCATAACAACGTGGGGCTAGTTAATATGATATACTCTGCACCATATTGCGCTTTTCGCCTTTAGACGTAAAGTGTTGTCTCGGTACCCAAATAATTTTAGTACCATACAGCCTCCTTCAAACAGGAATACGATAATGTTTGCACAGTACTGTTTGTAGTATGCAATAGGAGTAGCAGTGATAGCTACCAAGAAGGTCTCCGGCAAGAGACCTACCAGCAGTAAAAACTTTGAGCAACAACTTAAACTTATTAATGGAAGTATATGATAATATGTTTATATTATAATTAGTGCTTCAAGCTTGAAGCACTGGATATTTAAATTTTTAATTAAAGTAATACATTATTATCAGCAGATAAACGTTCACTGTTGTACATAGGTCTCCCCAAATATTTGAAAGATTTGGGCCATCTCCCACCAAGCTGGCTCAATGCAAGTTGGTGGGGAACCAGGGCCTCTCTTGTTGATTAGCAAGATGCACTATGAGCAGGTGAGGTTGGTTTGATTATGTGTGATGTTGCGTGAGACCCTTTACACCTTTTTGAAATTGTGTTAAATTATAGTAATATATCTATTGTTAAATTTCACGTACAATCGTGCACACTTAGAAAAGAGTGTGCCGACATAAAGGGCTGATTCGTTAGTGTGAGTGACCCAGTTTGAGTCATTATCGGCCGTAAATCTGTCCATAAATCTCCGCCCCGGGATCATTCTGATTGCGTTCAACCCATTTTGGCTCTATTCTCACTTATTTTTCTTCCAATTCGGCAATCGCCCGCATTAATACATTTACGGTGATTTATACATTTTAACCTTTCATGATAAAGAAAATTATGAATAGCTTAAGAGGAAATAATTTCAGTTTATAATACATAAATCGATTTGCTATCAGTGATGGACATCACTGACATTTAAGGTCTTCGTTCAGAAGTAAATGTCTTCCGGCGGATAACATTTGTAATGATTTATTAATATTCATTAAGTAATAAAATTAAGGGATGAAAAAGTTGTTAAATTTAATTTGATTATTACCCCTTTTCCCCTAACGAAATAGGGTAAAATGAGTACTAAACTAATTAACTCATAATATGTTAGTTCTACTTAAGCACTTTACGGAAAGGAAAATTATCTTTGTACTGAGACTAAATATATATTGTATGTTTAGTTTAACTATTTGCTTACTGTTTTAACTCATGCTTGACATTTTTATATTAATTCATAATATTCCTTTGCAGTATTTTGTTAGATGATGTTTCTTTATAAGATTAGGTTAGTCTTTAGTTATTTATTTATATACATTATGTAAAGGTCAACTTAATGCCTTTGGCATTATCTTTCAGGTCTACCTTGGGTGATGCACAGAGTTTATAAAGTTGCGATATTAAACTATAAGCAGTATAATAATGAAATATACATATATTTAAACAAAATTAAATGAAAAAAAAAGACACATACATAAATATACAAATACATGTTCCTATACGAACATAGAAATGTATTTATTAGGACCCAATCATTGCTTCATTGAAAAGAAGTTTTAAAATATTTCTCTTAATATTTTGTTAGTTTGTGTTCGTGTATGTATGTATATTAAGAATAATTACAAAAGCGTGTAGTAATAAATGGTAATAATTTCTTTAGTAGGATGAATTCATAATTAACATAATCCAAAGCACATGTACATCGTTAACGTACAGTAGTTTGGTGTGCAATTAAATATTCACTGGGTCATAAGCGGGCTTCGTATGCGACTAACGTTCAGGGTTTTAATTCAGTTGAAAGTTTTTTATAAAACATTTTCATATCTGACATCGTAAAACGAAGCGCTTTATATTTTTACAAAAACTTTTCAGATATTAAAGAAAAATACGGTACCCTATATATTCCTCTGGTAGATTAGAAGTAGGTACCGCCGTAGAGTTTTGCCGTCAGACAGAAGTTGTAATCATCACTGTTTATGAAAGACGTTGATAGATTGATATACTCTTTAATGCACACATTATGCTACAGTGAATTAACTTAATAAAACTTTCAATCTAAATGTGGGCTAAGTCGTAGTAGGTTAATAAGTCGTCGTCTATCTGACTGTCGGTGTAGTCAGTGAAATTAGTTGGGTAACGATACATGCACTATGAATGTTGCTGTAGGCTAATGTAAAGAATAACACAGCATCGTTGTTTTATTTATTATAAAAGAATAATGGCTGCTCTTAAATTGGGTTTGAAAGACCGCCAAGTTTAATCAGAAAGCTATGAAACCTGTCAAATACTTATGAAAAGAGCGTACTGCGGCGGCTTACCAGTGCTTTCTCTAGGATCCCAGTTATAAACTAAACTTGTAAAATGGAGATAAATAGTATAACACAGAATAACAATTTGTTCAGAACAAAACGCAGAAAGCTTCATTCGTGCTTAGAAAAGTGAGGCTTTTTGTACCCAGCTTGGTTATTCATCAATTACTTCACTTATTCCATTACTAACAAGAATATAAAATCTTCCGACACTTTATAAATACAAGAACAATATAAATTGACAGAGTAATATAATGACATGACTATATATACATAAACATCTTAAAGTACTTGATTGAATTGATTTTTAGTAGAAAGTGGTGGTGGAGAAAGTTAGAACAAAGCAGAAAAGTCAATAACATATTGTCATGTAACATAATTAACGCAAATACAGAGAAACGTACTTAAATATTATTACATTAATAACTTAACATAACAAAAATATCTAGAAACATTTACATTACATATTTAATAATTGCTTAAAAGTTTAGTTAAAACATTTTACAATAGGTGACAGTACTAACATGCGCTTATATTTACTATCACATATACATTATCACAGTATTAGTTACTTAGTGAAATAAATGAAAAATTCTGAAACTTTTGATAGCTGAATATTAGTCCGGAATTGGGAGGTGTAAGGGGTCCCATACAACAATTCACGGGACCCAAGTCTACCTCACTTGCTCGTGTTGCACCCTGCTAATCAACAAACGAGAATGTATGACAAGAATATAAAGAGAAATAAGAAGAAAGACGAATAAAAGATCGAAGAATGAGAGGAGATAGGATGAAGGATTGGTAGAGGATAAAAGAAATGTTCAAAATAAAAATGAAAACGTGCCTTGGCACACACAGTGCAAGGAAATGATTGCAGAAAAATCAACAAACCAGGATGGGTTCCCACCAACCCGCACTATTGGGGAAGGCCTATATCCGGTAGTGGACTTCTATCGGCTGATGAAGAAGACTAGGATTTGAAAAATTTAATGAGTGGGAAATTGTAAGAGGGTTATAGAGTGGTAAATTCCGGCTTTTCACTTGATGGTGGGAAAAATCATATTCGTGTACCTCCCGTCTTACGTCTGGCACGCAACGTGAAGAGGTTTCCTGACGGTTTTTACTGTGGCCCGTTTATTATAAACTTTATGATGGTATAAAACATAAAATAATGGCGCATTTTTACAACCCGATGCCATAAAACACCTTTTATTATTGCGATAACATCGCCATTGGAGTTTGGGTGTTCGTTTTGTGTTTAGGTGTGTGAGCGTACAGAAATTGTAGTTTCTGGTAATGGATATTAGGAATAACGACTGTTTACCAAGATTTTTGCCTTCTAGTTAATTTATAAATTGAACTATAGAGAAGAGAACGATGGAAACCTTATAAAATTTATATTATTGATCATGGAAATGAGTAGCTAATCAAGGTATTTATGCGTCTTTATAATAGACTGATTGCCTTGAACTAAAATCTCCACTAAATATTGAGATTTATTTTCAGCTGTGGATATCAAACGATAATATTTTCAGTTCTATTCATCATCTGTATGTCGTGTTTTGCCTGTCTACATATGAGAGATTGAATGTTCTAGGAAAATAAGTTTCGTTATCCACGCCTTTTTCATCACCTAACACATTTCTTTTAACAGATGGTAAGTAACATACTTGCCTATGACAACGAGGCCCTGATTAAAATGAAATACACAGCACCACATTGCACGATAAGTTCTAGTCTCGTTACTGTAGTAACTTTACTAGCATACACTACCATTCAAACCGGATTACAATAACGTTTGTCGGCTGCAGTAGAAGCTGCGGTGTTACCTACCTAGACAGTCTCCGGTATCGGAGATTTGCTATCAGTAAAACCAGTATATCTTAATCAAGGGTAGATGAAAGTCGTGTATAGACTGCTTTCAATCCGCCGTTAGGTATTACTTAGTGATAAGACTGGATCAGACTAATTCGGGTTAAAACTGCATTAGTCGGCTAATGCATTACATAGTCTGGCCCGTCGCGAACTCGTCGAGATCGCCCTCTGATTACATTAGGCGGGCTTTTAAGCTTCCAAGCTGTTTACTGTTCATTAAGATTACGTTATTTCGCATCCAGACCCTCGTTTGTGGAGTTGCTGGGATTTGTTTCAGTTCAATTTAATTGTTATTTCCGATTTTATATTGCAAGTATTAGTATATTTTATTTGAATACCTCAAAATTATATCTAGTATTAAAGACATATTAGCTTTTGATGAAGTTCTTTCAATTAATATAATGTAAGTATAAGATTTTCTACATCTACTAGTCGTACTGATATCTTTTTTTTGTTGGCGTGCGTCCGTGCAGAATGGGACGTCGCTATGCCAACTCAACGGCAGATATATGCTATATATATATACATATATAAAGCAATGGTAAAAATGTTTTGAAATTATTAATTTTATATTATTTAGTACCTTTAATTTTTTAGTAGCGAATGCAACGGGAAAGTACTTGTAGGATATAAAAGAAATAAATAATGAGTTGAGTATTAATTATTGTTTAAAGGTGAACGATTTTATTGCGTTTGTGATCTTCTCACACCAAAAGTAGCATCTGAGCTTTTCTTTTTTTATTTCGAGCACTTAACTCAATAACTCAATCCACAAATTGTGTATGGGGCCCACCCCTCCGTGAACTTAAGACTCAATCAAAATCTTACTTTGTATCCGATCAAAGACTTACGACACATATCACTCCACGTGTGTCCATATTTCTTTAACTGGTGCCACGAGAGAATTTTCCACGCGGCCTGTCAAAGACGGAATTTGTCAAGGAAATGAAATGAAATTGTCGGATTCTATGCAATTACGACTTCGAGGTAACGAACGGACCTAATGTGAAGCGGAAATGAGATTTCCGTAACCTGTATTTTTATAACCTCCAACCCAAAAGGCAGTGTCATCACTTTGACTTTTTGTTTGTTATAAAATAAATTTTTATAACATGTATAAATACTAAATATTTATGATACAACTATGGTTATTGGTTAAGCTGACTTTATTTCCTTATACTATAACTTTTAATATAACTGTTCGTATGTCTCTGTTGCCGGAGACCGTCTAGGTAGATACCAATGCAGCTTGTATTGCAGCACACAAAGAGAACTATGTAAACATTACTATATTATTGATGGATGCTGTATTCAGTGAAATTACAACAACTAACTTCTCAATGGGACGAGCGCAATGTTATAGTGTATATATCATCTTAAACAGCGCCGCTTTGTTATGGGTACATGTATCACTTACTATTAGATGAACGTCTTGGTCATTTTGGGATATAAAAATAAATAACCATATACCAAATTTCAAAATATATGCCCTCGAAATCGAACCGGCGTCTTCTACAACAAGCACATAAATTTACTACTATATCTCAACTAATATAGAAGTATATTTATCCATCATTTCATATTTGAGCATGTGTAATTCTTTATTGATAAAAAAAATTAGGAAATGAATGACATCGCAAAAGGTTGAGGAAAATGAGAAAATAATGTATTTCCGCGCGGTTATCCACACATACAGCCTTTGTCATACTTTTGTAATAAAACTGGACGCGCCGCGGGCTAACACATTTGTTTTTTCCCATACAAGGTCCACTCAAAAGATTTTGACGTGGGTGATCCAGATTGTTAAGGAGTTTTGTTATATGCCACGAAAAGTGTAACATATATATACATACATAAAGAGACGACGCATGCGTTGTATTATTATACGAGTCTCTACCTTAAAAAATTAGAATTTGCTGGGGCTAGTTTTATGCTTAGGATATTTTATAACAGATTACTCGTTACCTTATCCTGTACTTCATTTTATTCTGAAAAAGTGACCATTTATCTCTTCCGGTTTAAGTAATAAGTGTTACGGATTATTTAACTCAGCGCTCCAGTCGTAGTAAGTAATTTAGATTCAACAACTTATTCAACTTTACGATACATAGATTTATTATTATACAAATCGTCGTTAAGCTAGGTTAGCCACCAAATAGCGCCCTCACAACGACCGACGATGGCTCATCTATGACTATTATGATAGTACTTATAAAGGTAGAGACGGATAAAGACTACATAAAGCAATGATCATCAGCTGTTAAAAGACTTCTGCTGGTCATGGGTCTCCTCCAAATATCTGTAATATCCCTGGCACGAAATCACATCACATCATTACCGATCCTGCGCTTGTGTTCCGAACAAATATTCTTTGACCTTTACCAACGGTAACGACAATAACCGTAGTTTTAATGAGAAAATACCACCACATAACCTTGCTTCCCTTTCACAAGGTTAGGTATATTTAATTTTCTTTCCAATACCAAAAAAATAGGACATGAAGTAGTAGTACTTAAATATTAAAACATCGTATTTTAATTTAAAAAGTGTTGTATTTACTATAAATAAAAAAGATCCTAGAAATCTAACCTATATATACAAGATAAGGTTAAAGTTAGGCAAATTCAATGAAAATCAAATGTTAATTTGTGTCATGATTGATTAAATGTTTTAAGGCTTGTACTAGAGAGAACGTAATAGTTCAATTTGACTTTAATCGATAACGTTTCGATTCGATTTATACAAAAGCGCGAGTTAACACGTCACTAGCCGAATCAATTGTGAATTCACCGCACACAATAATGGCGCTTGAAAATTTTCACCCATTTCTAGAAAATAGATTTCCCGGAGCCTCGGAGAAGACAAACAACGTCGCCGGCGAGTTTGCGGGATTCGTTCGGCTGCTCCGGCGAGTAATTGACGAAAAGACCTTTAATCGTGATGGAGCCTTGGAATAAAACCTTTTCTTTACATTAAATGATTCTCATTCTGTTTAATGGTTAGATTTCTCCAAATCTGCCTAGAAACAGTTTACATCATGGAAAGTGATCACTGACGCTGATAAATAGAGGCAATATCCGAAGAGTTTTGACTTAGTTGCTGATCTTGAAGGAAGAACTGGTATGTTCTTTTCTGAAGGCTTTATTATATTGGTTCGGAAATACAACTGACGACAATGATTCTTCCAAGTTATATTATAAAAGTACTGTCGTAATAGCAAAACCATTCCGGGGGTAAAAATATCGGGACTAAAGTATTATGGTCACACATTCACAAATATTCGAAAGATCATAATTTTTGAACAAAGACTTTTTTTAGTTTTTTAAAGTTGAAAATTAGTATGTCCACTATTGAAAAATTTATAAAGAATGTGAAAGCAAGGCTTTATTTTTTCCTAACAATCATGCTAATGTACAGGTTACGTTGATTAAAAAACCACATAACTTCACCACAGTTTATGATCAAAATTCTGTAAAAATATTTAGGTATTCGACAAGTAGAATTAAAGCGTATGAAGTATGTATATATGAAAAGACCCATTTCACCTCGCACAAAACACTTTCCTGCCATCCGTTGAAGCTCCTGCGAATTCCATCGCGGATCACAAAAGCACTCAACATCTGAAAAAGCCCGAGTAAACGGAATAGGGGAGGAGAGCTTCCACTGAAGAGCGTGAGGTGTAAATTTGATAAACCCATTTCATCATTGCATCGCACGTCATTCAATGGCTCGTCTGAACCTAAGTACAGCATCAGGACTTTGAGTGCTTTTACTATATTTGAGATAAACATATTCACAAAATGCTTCGGCGTCTACTTCCAGTTCAATTTGATAACGCCTTAACATACCTTTAAGAAACAAATCTTAGAAACGCATATCGTTTATTATTTATTTGATTATAACTTAAATTCTGTTCATTATTAATATCATATTTGTATTATAGTAAAGTATCATAAATCTTTAAAAGGTCAGTGTTAACCATTTCAACAAATTGTTTAAAGATGTAGGCTATATTGTGTTACGTTCATAGTTTAAAAGATTATTTAAAATATAAACTGTAGAAAAGTATGTTTGTTTTTAGTTCCAATTAAAGAAAATATAGTTATAATATAAGATTGCTCTTTCAAAACAATTGTACGAGTAATTAACAGAAACAATTATTAGTTTGAACATAACTAATAAAAAATATTAACGAGAAATTATATTGGTTTTCTATATTTTTATAACAAATATATAATAATGAAACAACGAAAACCTGGCGGTAACTAGGCTAATGGTTGATATGTCAGTAAATATATATCAATATTAATAAGACCTTGAATAGTGAAGCGCACTAAAGAGAAATAACTTGTAAAAATCATTTTAATTAATGCCTTATAAAATTTGAACAATTAGAATAAGTTAATAAATATAATCAGTTTAAAAATAGAAGAAATCTTAATGTCTGATGATCGTGTTCAATTTGATCCATCAGCAATGTTATTTTAGCATTATAAACTATTAATATAATTATTTATCTCACCGCTCTGCAAAGTAGCTCCATACCAGCTGAAAACAAGTACGTGTCCGCCATACCTGCAAAAGAAGATAAAACCCATTAAACATTTTTCATTGGCAACCCCGTGCGAAATGTTAAAATTGATTTAACAGCTTCCGATTGGGCGTCAAGCGTAATTGAATGCCCCTTGATTGGCTAGTTCATATCACGTGCTATGGTGGCACATTCGCCGTCGCCACGTGGTCAATTTCCGAGACCATTTCCGGGCGCAGGCTCTATTTACTTAGGACGTATAAGAAATTGCTTAAACATTAATTTATATACTTTATACATATTTGTTACAAAATGAATGGATCGTCATTATCGTTTAAATCTGAGATGATAATGGTTTGAATCTTTAAGAGAAGAGCGAAGCGGATTCGTCTATACTTTACATTTTATCCAGTGAATGAAGGGTTTGATAGTTTTTTAATCGTTCCTTCATAATCTAGGACAAGGAATCTCTTTTATTCTTTTCTTTTCGTTTTCTTACTACCATTCCACATATCTTTCTTCACCCATACTATCATCTATCATTCCTTTACATTTACATTTTTCTGTTCTTTCGCACATCGCCCACACTTCCATCGCTACTTTTTTTTTACAAATTGTAGTGATTTCCTTTTGGTTTATTTTCTTGTTTTGTTTTTAGAATTTTGTCTTATTTTAAATTATTACATTTTCCAGTTCTATTTCTTTACCACATACATATCCTACTTTACTATTTTGCTTTGGTTGTATCTAACGAAGCTACATACCTTTCTCATTATTTTTCTTATATTTATACTACAACATTTATCTTAGATTTTCGGTTTACATTGCTTTACTATTTTACTCTTGTATATATGGCATTATATTCATTTGTATGGTTTGACATTGTTCCTTACAACCAATTTCAGGTTTGAAACAAAGTAGATTAACGTCTGCCGTTCTCACAATTTCCAGTTCACGCAGATTCTCAACAACTTGACAGAGATTACGAAGTTTGTTGGAGCGACCGGCGCCGGAGTCTCGCCTCTACCATGATTGATAGCTGCAATTAGCTTAACCGGCTCCATAACCTTTGCTAGTCATAATTAACATTATAAAACTTAAATTACATTACGCTCTGACTTAGGATACACTTTACAAATAAAATTGTCTAATAAAATATGTAGTTTATATATTCATTAGCTTATTCTATTGAGTATACTTTTTTATTCTACGATGTAACGAGATGGGGAAAGCATTCACCTGATGGTAAGTGATACGGTTGCCTATAACGAGACATTGGTGAAGATGGTATACAAAGTATCACATTGCGCTCGTTGCCTTGAGACATAAGGTGTTAAGTCTCGTTACCCCAGTAATTTTACTAGTATACCCTTCCAACCGAAACACAGTAACGCTTGCATATTACTACTTACTTATAGGGTATCTATTAAAGTAAACAACAACAGATATTTCCATAATTTATACCACGAAATATAGTATATTTGTTTCATCTGTCTATTTATTACGAGTAATCTATGAAACAGACTGCTTTACTAATAGTCTATGTTGCCATATAAATTCTTTCGTTTAATATTAGATTCACTTTAAACTGTATTATCGGTAGAGCTGGAGCTAATAAAGGATTTTCGTCTATCTTTGCCACAAAACACTGGTGGTAGACTTCTGCTCCAGGACACCGTCTAGGTAGGTATCACCGC
>DWLS01004319.1:0-14169 GCA_018246255.1 Pachliopta kotzebuea | reverse complement strand
TTTGGAAACCCGACCACATACCAACAAAATTCCAACGGCTCTGATCTTATCTAAGCGAGATCTGTATGTGTGACAAATTTCAGCCTCCTACCCCGTGCAGTTCTTGAGATTGAAAATGGTTGACAAACAGAAAATGTCGTTTAAATAAAGATAACATAAACCAAAAGTTTAAGTGTAATTAACAGAAAATAGTATATACGTTTTACCTACCGACCAACACTTTGATTTTACGACAAAAAGTATAATTATAAGGTCATGGATTTTAAAGCAATTAATAAACCAAAATTGTATGAAATGGAAATTTAGATTAGAATATATAAAATGTCAATATAAAGGAAAATATTTGGTAGATGTTGATTAAATGGTGATGAAAACAGTTGGTGAACAAATAATTCCCTTTGAGACGTCTTCTATCGGTTAAAATCGTAAGAAACAAAACGCTAACGGCTAAGATAAGTGGATGTACTTAAGTTACTTTCAAAGAATAAGATTACCCGCTAAGATTGCCTACAAATGTATTTGAAAAACTTGGAAACGTTTCAGGCACTTACAGAAACTTAGTTTTGAAGAAAGTGTTATTAACAATAACATTTCATGTATTTTCAAGTTAAGTTAAAAATAATAGATCAAAACAATTAAATATTCACATATTTTATTTTTATAGTTTGTGTCTAACGATCACTAGTACTATTGGTAAGTCTCTGTTGCCAGATAGTTTAGGGAGGTACCACTGCAGCTCAAAGGAGCTACAGTAATGGTCATACCGATAAACAGTAGTGTGGAAACATAACTGTGTTCTGGTTTGAAGAATGTTGTAGTTAGTGAAATAACTGGGTTAACGAGACTTAACACCAAATCCCTCAAGTGTGTACTATATGTTTACCATCTTAACCAGCAGCATGTTATTGGCAAGCGTATCACTTACCATCAGGTGAACATTTATACGTCCCGTTGAATATAAAAAAATCATATAATATCACCTAACAAAGTAATTAACCATTCACAAGCTTATTTCTTTATACTCCATACCAGAGCAGGCATTCTATTATCAGATCAATGTCCTGCTTCTCCGATCGCTTCGTCCAATGAAAATATAAAAAACTACGAGTTATTTTTAAAAAATTCAACTGAATTGGAACTGATAACAAATCGTTGCAAGTTTGCCAATTCCTCAAGATGAATATTGAACCTCGATCACGTTAAAACGAGTGGCCTGTGACAGTGATTGATGGACAACGTTTAAATCTAACTACAACTGGCAATATTTTGTAACTGTTCACCAGCGAAACTAAAGGTCATTTTGATGGAACGAATGCAGTTATCCAACAGACAAGTTAACAAAAAAAAATCAGCGTTTGTATATTTGGTTATTTAGGTTGTATTAGACTTGCACCCACTTAAGTATTTAAATAGACTACTTTTTCAAAAAGTCTAAAAACCTAGCTTCGCATTTTTTATAATCATTGTCAGTTAGGTAGACATTTAAACAAAACACACGGTGAAGATCAGGCAAACGTTTATTGCAAATAGATAACAATGTTTTATTTAAATAAATAAAAAGTACCTGAACCTATTCCAAGAATTACAACCATTCCTTTGTTATAAAAGTACAACTAGACAATCTATGGTCCCAGGTTCGAATCCTCTATTAGAATATTGTTCTTCAAAATCTTTTTCTAAAAACTAAAAGGAGTGATTAACGGTAACATTTATAATATTATCCGGCATTATTTTTTGAAAAGAAATAGAGATAAGATGTACTATGCTAAAAATCTTTGAAAAGGCCAAAGTTATTCTTGTGTGATATTTTAATGACGTACATATAATATATCAAAATTAACGAAACCATTGAAATATTTAAGTATTAAGAAAAAATATTTAACTAATCTAGTCTATATAGATCCTATTAATTTCATTAAAAAAATACACGTTTGTAGTTCGCACATTAATTAAATTTATACATTTATGCATATCCATTCCAAGCAAATAAAAATATCAATGACACAAAGATTTTATGTGGTTATACGATATTATATAAAACGTAATTGTAATTAAAATATTACCAGCGGTAATATTACTGAGAATGCTTTACTTTAAAAATAAACATCGCATGTTCTTCTGCCGTTTAAATATTTACACGATAAACAGGACTCGTTGAAAAGCTTTAAATTTGGATAAAACCAAAAAAAAAAATTTTGTTTAGGTATAACTTCATTTACTACTTAGTGATAAACTTGGTGCTGAAAATTACTTTTAACAGGTATTGTATGTTTTATAGCTAAAATTCTTTAAAAGCATATACCTAGTTAAAACTTCATCATTCAGTTATATAATAAATAACCAATTTTTATGACTTTCTCATATAGAAAAGATATAATATTTAAAGACAAGTCTTTTGAAATATTGAATAACATAAAACACGAATGAAAATGAAATGGCAACCGCCATATTATCTACCGTTAAGATATTTAAGATTTAAATGAATAATCACATAAAAACAAGAAACACCGAAACAATAGTTTTCTTGTTATTTCAATCTAATATTTATAGAACTGTGTCGTAATTCACATTAATCTAATGTAAAATTTATTGATTCGTAATATAGTTGATGTAACTTATCTAAATACGGCCATTAAATATTAATAGAAGGGTATTCTACTTATGTACGTTTGAGTGAATATTATCACATTGAATATCTCGTACTAACTTCTTATTTATTATATGAAAATAAAAGTTGTTATCGGCACAATAAATAACTTTAGATTATGTCATACAAAAGGGCGTGTAGTATGATTTACGTTATCAACATATAAAAAAAAATTCACGACAATTCAAAACCTGCAAATGATAATCACGCAAAATTATCCAATATATGATAAGGACAGCTGTCGTCACAAAACATGTAATATCTTATTACTTATGACATAATAGTAAATAAAAATCATTATACAAATTAGGCTAATGACATAATTTGCATATTTTAACGTTGCCCTGGTAGAAAATTGCATTTTGCACTTACTACGATCCGCTAAGATAGCAACAAACTGCCGCATAAAGCTCTTCAGTAACTGGATCCCATAAACAATTTAAATAACGCCTCTCCACGAATAGTATCAATGCAATTAAATTAACAGTTAACTAATTGCAACACTTTTACATTTAAATTACCAATAATAAACGCGTTTAATTTTCAATATGATAATAAGCTAAAGCTTTTTTTAATCTATCTATGCTCGCTATGTCGAATAAGCATATGCGAGCGTCATCAAAAAACGATCTAATAACACTCAAGTGACAGTGGCGTCGGAAGTTGCACAGCTGATTGATGAATAAACAGACTCACCTTATATTAAGTATAAACATTACATTCCGGTATCGGTGTACACGAAAACGTTCGATTCAAATGTAAACTTCCTTTGTGCACTTTGAATGTGAGCACTGGTACGTACTGACACGAGGTTACCAAGGAATAAAAATATGCACTCCCGAAAGGGTAGCTGGCTGACGCAGTGGCGAAGGGCGTGCGACTCCGTCCGCGGCCGGCTGAGGACTGCCGTGCTTTGCCTGAACACAAAGGCATCAGGTATTACGACACAGATGTACGAAACCAACGTTTAATTGATGCGGCACTATCAATTCGGATACCTGACCTGTTGCACTCGCATTAGGCTTTAATAACAGATTCAATGTAAACGTTTAGAATTTTTGTTTCACTAATTATAACTATTAATAAATCAGCATTAGTCAACACTTCTAACATTTAAAACATATATTAAAATGTATAAAAAACGCGGAAATGTTTTAAGTTATTTTAGATTTATAAAATTTGTACCTTAACCACGAAACTAATTATAAAACTAATACATTTAATAGTTTGAATTTAAAGTGTTTCACGGTAGCCATTATAATTTCCATGAACTGTCATGAAGCCCGTCCCTCTCTGGTTACAATAGAGTGGTACAAGTCAGCAAATAACATAAAACTTTCAAGACTCCTGCAAATACCCGGGCTTCGGGAGCACGGCGCTGCAGCGCAAGTATTGCAGAATGCCACGCCGGTCCGTTGCCCAGTATTAGGGTCGCCACAAATAAAACTTGCAAATTCGAAGATTTTTTGTCCGGACGTTAAGAATCAATTGAAAAGTCTCTGCGTAAGTACTGCAGCAACGCCCGCATATTGTACTGTATTACGATTTAAAAAAAACCGCTGCTAATGAAATTATTCAAGTATCGAGACTTAATATACCACGGACCAAATAAAATGTACAAAACTGTGTATTTTTAAGAGAAATAAAATATTTATTATTATTGTTATTTAAAAACGTCAAGTTTATGAAAGGTTGTACTAATAAATATTTTCATTTGAAACCTCCTCTTCCTTAATATTTTATGTCTCATGACGAACAAAAAAATATGGGATTGTGCCGGGAAAGCAAAACTCCTATCTTACTGGTCGTTTTATAAAACTACAAAAAAAAAACCAAATTTACTTCTATAATAATTATTCTCTCATTCTGCAATGTAATAAATGAGAAAGTGAACATAGTTTTAATATACATAACAAAAGATTCATTACACATGACACAATGGAGAAAAATAGGACAAGTCCGCAGAAGTAAACCCTTTCTGGTAGTCTCGTTTGTAATGTACCCGCCGACCGCACTCGGCCGTGGATAGAAAACTCTCCAAGGGAACCAGTTAGAATAATTCAACTCCCAACTATTCCCAATAGACTGTCCATTTATACCTAGAAATTAACGCGTACGTCTGTCGGTTTTGTTATCCCACAGCCAGTTTCGGTTTTGGCACAATACTCATAATTAATGTAATTCTATATATATCAAAATCAAGAATTGTTTGAAGGCACAAATCTATTCAACTATATAACCGATCGACAAGAAAATTAATGAACGATGATGATAAGGATTTTGTACTAGTGCCGGCTTATTCATTTTCCGCAGCATCAATCTTACTAACAATGTTTGGATGAAAAATTATACTACGATTTTATTGTATAAACTAAATGAAAGACAAGAATTTTGATAGTTCAAAAATTATAGTACAATTATTACATTTCCCTTATTGTGTACGTTATTGTTGTAATCATCGTTTTAACTGATAGATGTCCACTGTTGGAATAAGTATCTTGTAACATATCCCACAAAGGACGGTCTTGCTCTGTTTAAGTGCAGTGGCTTCTAGTATTTTTTTATATTCATCTAATGGAGCTACTTACACTGCAACGGCACGTCAAGAGGACAGTCTTTGTATTGGTGCCTTACCTTAATACATGTTAAACTTTTCGAGGTTACACATTCATGAGCTAAATAATATTTTGACATACATTTGTGAAAATATATACAATGAGTATGAATACGTTCACGAGGTAGACAATTTCATGAAGCAAAGGAATAAGGGGCTACGGTACGCGTTTCCGCCTAGTAAATCTTCGTAATTGGAGCGTTTACCTCGCACAGCGCTTATGGCATTCGCTGTAATGATATCCGTGCACACAGTAATAATTGTGAATTACATAACAAATGTACGTATAATGGTTTGATTAGATTTGATCACTTTGAATTAAATATAAATTGATTTGCTTTTGCAGCGCTCGCAATAATTTATATACATGTGCGTCAAGAGACCTATGTACAGCAGAGGACGTCCATAGTTTGAAATGATGATGATGATATACGTCAAGGGTGTAATTTATGAAGGAAGTTTGTTTAATAAACACAACATTTCATACTTCAATAAAAATAGTAGTATTATATGTGGGTCGTAAAAAGATTCAGAGTCGTGTATGCTATCCGGGCAGCTATTGTAATACAAAACTACCCTATTTGTTGTTTGTAAAAAAATACAGTGTAGTATTGTACAATATATTTTTAAAGAATTCATCCCACGTCATCTAACATAAAAGTACATTTACAATCTTAATTAAAAATGTTCCAGCTTTAGTAATAATGCCCAAAAGAAAATTTCTTATAACAACACTACAATACGTAAGTTATATATTAAATACTTACAGTTATTAACAATTTCTTATAATTAAAAGCTTAGAACATAAAATATCATTATGAAGTATAAAAGCGTCATTGATCCTATTAGCGTAATCCATGTAAGAAATAACCTTAAGGTAAGTCATCGTTGATATGGATTAAGTATGCAGGTGTATGCATGACGTTGTAACGTTAATATTACGCTGCTTCTATTGACCTCCGGTGGTTTAATGGCATTAGCACGTTATACCTACATAAATAATTTATGGTTCCAGTACTCGTGAGTAAATAGCCTGGGAAGTAATAAACTACACCTATGCACTTATGAAAACTTAGTTTATTATTCCTCAGTATATTATACTTCATCATGTGTAGGTCTTTATAAGTAATAAACACAAAGAATACAAGTTTAACAACCGTTGAAATAAATAATTAATACTTAAAAAAAATCCTTTAAGGTGTAGTTAAAAGAAACATTTAAAAATAAAATTACTTCTCTTTTACTATTTCGTAATATGAAACAGTAATGGTACAGTAGCGAGAATCAATTTCCTGTTCCCAAGCACAGTTAGAATTTCGGTTTGATTAAAAGACTTCCAAAAGCGAATATCCGGTCAAACCATATCTTACAATTTTAAGATTAAAATTCGTAGTTAAAAATATTTGTGTCACTACAAAAAATTAAGCAAATATTTTAAAAAAATCTTCATGAAATGTGTTAGAAAAATTTATTACTACTCTAAAGAAATTTTAAATTCACAATATAAAAGCTTTTTTTCTGTGCCTTGACAATGATCTAACCTGGTGTTAAGTGGTCATTTGGTCTGAGGTGGTAAAATGCATTGACTTGGTAAATGCCTATTCACCGAGTAAATTTTGATAAATCTACAGTAATAAAAATATCGTTTTAACGACATATTTAGCATACCCGCAAAGACTAACACCATTTAAAATCCGTTTCATATTCAAGCGAACACTACTTTTCAAAAGTGCTATGGAGTGTTTAATTTTAATTAGGAGTAGAAACGGCTTGCTGGTGATTAAGTGAAAAGACTACGAGTCCCCGCTGAAGCAGACACGTCTACGGACCCTATTTCTACGTCGTTTAACTAACAAAAGACTAATATGAAAACTTAAAGAGGCATCCATAAATTACACTTTTAAGTACATAAGTAATATCTTATATATATACCACCTATAGTAATATTTACTGTCTGCAACAAACCGCTTTATGAATAAATGAAAATTGTAAGATTTAGCAATGGAGGTGTAATTCTGTTGAAAATTGTCTAAGTAGGATACCATCACAGCTCGTTTCTGCACTATACTGTATACTACATTACTGTGTTCCAGTTTAAAGGGCGTTGTATCTGTTGTAACTACTAGGGTAACTGTGTATACCGTTGGAGGGAGCAGTGTTTACAATTCTAACTAATGTCACGTTGTTATGGGCAAGCTTACCATCTAGTGTAACATTCACTCGTCTCTTAGATTTCTCAAATAAAAAAATATTACAGTTTATAACGACCTCAAACAGTTAAAAACAACGCAGTAAAAGTGCTCCTATTATACTATATACTAGTATAGCATAATGTTTAAAAAGAATATATAATTAATACTATAAACTTTTCATAAAAGTTACATTAACTTTTATAAAAAGCTCCATTCTAGTAGAAAACTTGGAGACATAAATATAGAGCAGCAATATTCATTGCCTGGTTTCTATAAAAATATTAAGATTCCATGTTGTTTTGAATACTTGATATTAGTAGAAATTCGTTCGTTATTTAATATGTTTTCCCAGGATTGCTGTCGTCGTTTGGAGAAATTAATAATATAAAAATATGATTAAAGAGGGGTAAAGAGGAGCTTATTAAATATATAATAACAATGACAATCATATACATCACACATAATATACAATTACATATAAAAAATATTTGACTCAAAACTATAACGAATTTAACTAAGCCCAATCCTCATCAACACGTATTGGGCCAACGTAATGAAAGACGGCACTAATCACCTCATTATTTGGAGCGGCCTATATCCAGCAGTGGGCGTATATCGGCTAATGATGATATCCGGATAAGTGATTCAAGAGTAAACCAATTCAAAAACCACGCTTAGTGTTTTTGTAACTGTGAATTGAAACATGCAAATCCGGATAACCGGGCCGGGTTTGTTGGTTAGACTGAAATATCCCCTACATTTAGATAGAAAGGTGTACCAGACACGCCGTCCGCCTTAACCTGTCAATTTAACGCGATATTGGAGTTGGGTCTTGGAATGACTACTTAAACTATTTCTATCTACCATTTGCATATAACGATATTTTTGTATAATAATATTTTTTTTATAAAATGTAAGATATAATTTGTAACATTATTATCACCGTTGTCAGTTACAATCAGTTTCCTTTATTTTGGTAGGTTATGTTGTGTAGATAGTTTTGTTCATATGTTATTTAGTTATCAGCTACTCTATTGTTAAATATATTTATAAAGTACTAAGCTGTAACATACCTAAATTTTCACGGGTTTTGATTTTCAACCTTGTGATACAAAGATTGGATTGGAAATATTACGAAATTCACAGACAAAGGACTGACTAAACCGGCTTGTTCGCTACAGGAATGTAGACTATAGTAACAGAAATTACAAAAACTATTCATTTTAGATCGAGGATATTAGTGAAAATTGTAATTAAAAGGTTATTAATATATTATTACATACAACTATATCTGGGATTTCCGCTTATTGATGATTTGAAAAATTGCATTGGAAAATTTATTTCCCACTCTTCCTAGCTATTATCCCACCTGATCAGGTATATTTATATTCCTCCTCCCCATCCCTTTACTTAGTCATCGGTCTACTTACTTAACTATCTTTTTTCCCCACTTTGTTGTACGATATCGACATTCAATTAAGTAGAAAAAACTGCAGTGTTAAATTGCTAAAGTGGGCCCAAGTAGTCTTCTTTTCATATAAACACCATAAATTAATAAAAAAAAAAACAATAAAAGTATAGCATTAATGTTTAGTTCCAGACAAACACAATATTTTTAGTTATATACATTTTTATGTTTTATATAGGGACATTGAAGTCAAACGATATAATGCACTCCGATTTACTACTTATTAAGTGCATTATGATCTAGATCATGTGAAATAAAGTTCACAAGTTTCGAGCCGCAGTTCACTTATTAAGTTTCTGACGCCGTGGAGTAATTAAGTTGAAGGGTTAACGGAAGCTGGGTAATACTCGTATTATTACTCATATTTTTTTCAAAAAAGCAACAGATGTCGACAACACACTACAACTGTATTCTTAAAGGGATGTCATTAAATTTCTGTGTACTTTGAATAATCAAAAAATGCACAAAAACAAAAAGGCTGAGGTTGTACAATTTGAAACCCCTTTGTTGAAGAGTCTTTTGCAGAACATTTTATATTCTAAGCTTGTACACCTTAAACGAGGGTTGACAAGAAATTAAGTTTACCTTTTAAAAATATTTTGTATTATTCATGAATTACGTCTCGTTTTGTTACAGAAAATAGCAAAGTACTAAAACAGCCAAACTGCCAAACCCAAACAGTTTTGATTGATTTTCAATACATTCATAAAATTACTAGGGTAACGACAATTGGCAACTGATTAAGGCGATATGCAATATAGTTCAATATAAAGATCATCCTTATCAACTGGTCAATAAGTAAACATAGAACAAACAATTTCTAAATATATAGGGCAAAGTACTTTGATAAGATACTTGTAGAGCTGCTAAAAAAATTAATTACTGCTCGACTTGAGAGTAGTTCTAATATACAAAAACCAGCTACTCATCTTCGATAATATAATTAACCTTTTAAATAGTTTCAGCAATAGAAATACATAGATAATATATCCAGAGTATACATTTAGTACTTGACACAGGTACCTTACCAACTGAAAGGGGGACACCTGAACACAACAAGGAGGTATTAGGGCATTTGCATCGTTAACGGTCTACGAGGTCATTAACCGGCCACGAAGGCCGCACCGTGCGCGGTGACGTCACCGCACCATACCTTATGGGAAGTTGACCGCAAGGCGCCGTTAATTAAGTGACGGTCGCGCTTGATCTACAATGTTTATTACTCTCTTTCGTTTTAAACTTATATACAATGATTCACCTAGATTTAGTAACGTAACAAAAGAAAAAATAATTATTATTTAGAAAAAACCGACAAGTACCCGTTTCTAGCGAGTTCAAGGAATCTTTAGATATTGGTGGTATCCAATCGGTTACACTAAAATATACGATTTAGGAGAGTTTTTTCCAGCAATGACCAATAAGCTGAAATGATGATCATTTAAAAAAAACATCTTGACAATATAAAATCCTGCATAAAGAAATCTGCAGCCCGTCCACTACCTTTTTTTTCTACGAGACTAACGAGGCCTGAACCTAATGGTATGTGATACGATTGCCAATAAAAACGGGGCACTAGTTAAGATCGTATACACTACACCAAATAATGCCTTTAGACATAAGATGTAAAATCTTGTTACCCCAGTAATTTTTCTACTATACCCTTTAATCCGGAATCTACCAGACCTACCGCCAGTATATAAGTAAACATCGTTATAAATGTTTCAACCAGATAATTTTAATTGAAATTCATGGCGTATTCTATGAAACAAACATGGATACCGTACAAACTATTATGAAATGATTAAAGTACAAGAATTAAGATGTAGAAAGAATTTTTTTTTTCATTTATTGGTTCAGCGTCTTTTAACGATAAGTACATAAGACGATTCACGTAATTACCGCAGCCCTACCACGGCGCAGACGTAACATTGTATAACATAACTATTACTTATATACTATTATAAATACTTTGTTACAAATGCTCTTTATAATTATATTCATTATTTCTCGTCATGGTACGTGTTGTGGTAATTCTCATGATCATACTTAGGAATGAAACTTATAATGGAGATAATTGCGGTACTTTTTTTCTTATAAATGTAAAATTTAACCACCTATTTAACGCACCGTGGATAAAGTGATTTTCCACAAAGCTAGTTGTAGGTCTCTTTTGTCGGTGACCGTCTAGGTAGGTACCACCACAGTTCCTTTTGCAAACGACAAAGAGTACTGTGTGTTCCAGTTTGAAGGGTGTTGTAAGCTGGTGAAATTACTGAGATAACCAGATTTAACACCAGTCGTCTCAAGGCGATGAGCGCAATGTGGTGCTGTGTATACCATTTAAACAATCGCCACATTGTTATGGGCAAGCGTATAACTTACCATCAGATAAACACACTCATCTCGTCGAATGATAACAAAAATTGAATACAATTCATTAAATATTGAATAAAAAAAATATATAAAAGATCGAAATAACTGCATGTCTGTCATAGTGATAATTGATTATATCTGCAAAATCTTTCTTGACAAATAATATTAATTACCGTCAATATCGACCACATATCATTTAGACTGTCATGTAATCAAAGCTATGTTAAATAATAAATTTTCTATTTGTAATAGAATTTTGTACTAATATACGGCAATTTATCAAGAACTCGATGTAATTAAACTATTCAATGAAACATATAAAAGTAATTTACGGCGTTTCTATATTATATATTGGATTATATAAAAGAGAAACGCCAATAAATTACCCTGTCTGGGTTTTTAATATCTAGCGTCATTTCGAAGGACGTAAAATAAACTGTAAAGTATTTTTATATTGAAATAAGATGCGAATGTCAGATAGACTCATTCGGTGAACATGTGCAACGTAAACTGATACTCCACTGTCGGGTTTAAATAAACAATAATATAGCAAAGCACAAAAGTAATTTTAATACTAAAATAAACCAGTTGTATTTCTATTTTCACTTTATTAATTGCTCAAAATGCATTTTTTGTTAACTTTCATGCAATCTTTACAAAGATAACGTGTGAAAGATGATTCTGCATATGATATATCATTAAAATTTACACAATTAGAATGTTATATTGTCATAAATTACAAACGTTTATAACATTTATAGTTTTAATTATTATCTATAGTAGTTAACTGTAAAATTTACATAAACAAAAATCTTTCTTCTAAAAGTAACGAATCAAAAGAACTGTAGCTTATAACGCATTAAGTGTTTTACCTTAAAATTGTTATATTTCACTGCGAATTAAAGTTATAACACAACAAATGTTATATACAAGTATAAAATAATAAGTCAAAAAAATACTAGCAGCAATACTTGAACCACGTTAAAAGCATTTGACAGTTGTCGCGACAGGTGACAGCAAATAGTATTACATGGGCTTGCGCTGTCACTAACGAACAGTTCACACATGAACGACGTAATACTGTAAAGTTAATTGTAGCGATCCAGACGGAAATCGATAAATCTAACATTTTATCGTTTTAATTACGAGATTGTAACTATTTTTATCCATTACACAAAACCGAATGTTGATTTCGAGTAAAAACAACTAAAAATTAAAATTTCTTCCTTAGACATTCATAGTACTGATGAGTGTAACTAAGTATAAAAATTTAAATCAATAATAGATCGATAATATCAAATTAAACTTTTGCAGATATGAAAATTAGTATTGTTAGTTAAAAACAATATAAACAAACTTCCCCGCATTGAAAGTATTTTGGCAATTAGTAAAACCTACAGCAAATTCCTCGCAAAGTTTATTGCTTTAATCATCATCAAAGCTGCTTTCATTTAAAGAGTTTAACTAATAAATTAAATGTTAATTAGAAGTCCAATAAGTAAAACAAACATTTATGTAACAGGTCAAGGTTATTCAAATACGATATTCAAAGCTGTATTCGAAATTTGTGGGTACATTGTGAAAATGGATTAAATTTTAGGCACCAATTAAAGCGGGAAATGTTAACTGAATAAACAGAACAAAACTATTAGTATACTTCAAATATAATTAAATTGAAGATATAGGTTTAACGAAAATTTGAATGTAGTTTTTTTTCATAATAAAGTGTAAAGGTGTAACTTTAATATGTAAGTATTAAAAGTCTTATTTAAAAATCAACAATAGGCATTACACGACTATTTAATACTTATAAACATAAAAACTCTTTCAAGATGATTAAATGAAGATCTCAAAATAAATTAGTCTTTATATTATATGTGTATCTCACAGATCTTTATAGTAATCATTTATGTAATATCTATATAAAAATGGGCGTAGTTAAGAATAAATAAAAATAATATTTCATATGATGCTTCCAAATAAGAATTGGTCATGTGTAATCCACTCACGTAAACCCAAACGACATCAGCCGAACGGTGCATCCAATTAAATTAAAAATATAGTTTCGAGAGCAAAAATATCCGCTGCACTTAACTCTTACGCTCTCAATCCTCGAGATTAAAGTATACAATTTGTAATGCACATCGGTTGCAGCGGGCCCCGGAAGAACGAGGTCACCTATATCCGTGCTGAGGCTGGGAGGACCGAGACGTCTGGCGACACGCACCAGAATATTATATGCGAAGCTTTGACGAAGGACAATTTTCCTTAATATATTCATTGAAAATTCTAACGGTACGTCGTTGTAACTTACGAACTGACGAAAACACAAAACAGCTATTAACCTGTCAACGTACATAAATATTTAAACATATGAATTAAAGAATGAATAGCGAGCGCATTCACCTGATGCTAAGTGATACGATTGTTCATAACAACGTGGTGCTAGTTAGTATGTAATACACAGCACTAAACTGTTCTCGTCACCTTAAGGCATATGTCTCGTTAACCCAGTAATTTCACTGCCAACAGCGCCCTTAAATACGAACAGAGTAAGGTTTGTGGAATACTTTACAAGAGACTTGTGTCCAGCAGTGGACGTCCATAGATTAAAATGAATGAATGAATGAAATGTTTGCACACTGCTGTTTAGAGATAGAAATATAATCTTTTTCATCAATCGCCTTTATCACCCATCGATGTAGTTAACTCAAATCATGGTGCAACATTAGTAAAGGCACAAAATAATCAAAAGTGTTAATGCCACATTTTTTTATATACATATATATTTGAACAAAGAAGATCGGACGGTCGATGGGGCAAAAAGGTTCTTGAGTGGAGACCACGTACCACCAAGCGCAGTGTGGGACGGCCA
>DWLS01004318.1:0-14171 GCA_018246255.1 Pachliopta kotzebuea | reverse complement strand
AAAAAATGTAGGGATGGCATACGGCTCCTGTAAACAGAGACCCCGCCGTATGCGGTGAGCGCCAACCATGTGATGCCCCCCGAAACAGGGAGATTCTACTTGGCCTCAGACCGCAGTCCACAACAAGGTTTACTGTTGAACCAGTAAAAGAGCACTCAGCTCGTTATCAGTGCGTAAGCACAATCTTTGATCAAATTGCGCATGGCAATGTGTGTAAGTATCTCACAAAATACTACCATAACCAGGTATACAGTGTAATTTTAATATAAAAAACATGAATTAATACAACAAACGGTATGTATAGAAAGGTACATAGAAACGTTTATATGTTTTACAACAAGAACGAAAACAATGCTTCCCGTTGCCATAACCACTACTGATGAGGCAATAAACGTGGCGTGGGCAGGAAAAATAAAAGCATTCCGTGATTGTCCCACGGGGGTCCCCGTCACAGACCCCCTGCCGATCTGCTGCGGCCCTTTAATTGTATGTTTCTGAGCACATGTAGACCTGAACTACAGTTACTTTCATGTAAACAAAGCAAAAAATAAAATCAACTGGAATACAAAGATGTCATATATCAATCTACTAATCTAGGACAGATGTCTTTGGATATTGAAGCAGAATCGTAAAGAAATAAAATAAAGTGCGTAAGTATCAACCACAATGATAGTAAAAATCGAACCAATACTGAATAAAACGTGATAAATATTTATATACATTTTTTCTTATTTTGCGAAGCGAGCTACACTGCACCTGTACTTTGTACGTCGTCTTGAGAGACAAGATTTTAAGTCTTATTATTGAAGTAATTTCTAACAGGAATACAGTAATACTTACATACTGTTGTTTAGCAACAGAAATGCATACTACAGTATTACTTTCCTAAATGGTGTACGACAATAAAGACGTTCGGTAATTAATTAATCAAAATTAGGCGCATTGTGTAGTTCCGTAGTAAAATACAATAGTTCATTGTAATGAAAATATACAAAAGAGAACCAATTTTCACGTAACTCCAGCTAACAAAAATATAGTGAATACATGATCGGAACATTGGCGGTTTCAATTTGTTTCGCAATGTTTTTGTGGCGGAGTCTATCGTCAACACAAACTGGTGATTTTTTTAATTCACACTGTGCTGCACACGAACAAAGCTTTCTATAATAACGTTAAAAAACAATTAAAAATAATATTTTTATTTATCTAGCAATTTTACTACTGACATGATAATGACTATTGACTATTCACTCTTTTCTTGAAGAATATATACGATGTACGAATATATATATATATATATATATATAGTATATCATACGAGAAACTGTTAAGAAAAACAGAGATGGCAAATAGATGATGATGAGATGGTGATATTTAAAAAGGGTTTAGCGTCTATACATAATGAAATACTATACTATACATAATGAAAGTGGTACCGTGTTACAAAAGATTTTTGTTGTAAAATAAATGATTAGCAACTGTCCCAAGTTGTGATGTATTTGTATGCAAGTGACGTTCCTAACAAATCAACCTCCGTGCGAATATTTATTCAGCCCTCGTCCGCCTCAACCCTTCAACGTTCAATTCATTTCTTACCTAAAATTGCGATTTTGTTTCCGCTGTAATTTAAAAGCGATGAAAGAACAATAATGTAATAAAAGAGGCTGTTAGAGTATGTACCACAGCACCTGTTTTACCTAAAAACAGTAATGTTCAAAACAGGTGAAAATTGATCATTGTATGCTCATTATCATCAGTCACTAGATAAACTTTGTGCACATTTTGTCTATTAGTCATATAGAAAAAATTATATACCTAAATAAAGATATATAACACAAATAAAACAAGAAATTAAAAAAAAACATAGTTTTAACGTAGTATAATTTGTATATTACTTATATGGAAAAATGTAAAAAAAATTAATACATTTTCAAGTAGTTCATTGTTGACTCTTTGATATTGTCTATCCTTGCGAGGGTATTATAATATTTTAAGAACCGTTGTATAAATTCTTGATATATTTACTAAGCAAGAGTTGAAATTAAACATAAAACACAATAATAATGTAAAGACAGTTATTCTAGACGTCAGGTCCTTATTTTACTTTCATGTAACCTAATGCAGAGAGAGGGCTTCCTTTATATACACATTCCATTTGTCGTTTGTTGCGTCGATGTGGAATCGTCGATTAATTATGACAACTGACCGACGGCGGCGGGGGAGACCTCCGAGGGGCAGGGGAGGAGGTATGAATCAACCCTCCCGCCGTCAATCACACTCGTGACGATCGTTAGCTGAATTTCAATTTCGTTTTAAATACATACATATCATTTGTAGCTATTCTCCCCGAATTTTGGATCTGTACTGTCTGTATGGAGTGACAGTCTATGTTTCTTTTTTGTATAATTCGATGAACTATCGACACGTGCCCGTGTTACTTAATTATAAGTGACACGCGCATCTATAGCAATGTGACGCTAATTAGTATGATAAACAATTCACCTATGCTCGTTGTCTTTAGACAAAAGATATTAAGTCTTTTTACTGGTGTAATTTCTACTACTACCTGGCGTTATAAAGCCTTTAAAACTGAAACACGGTAATACTTATCACTTAAACGGCATCCGGCAATGGAGTGCACCTCTGTAAAATGAACGTATCTTATTCTGTGGGAGTTACTAAGAAAGCATATATTGTTAAAAAAATTTCATAAGATTATATAGATTAGATACTCAATAAGTAAAAGATCTGAACAGATGTGTAACAGGCATTATTCAGTAAACCCTAAAGATTTGTATTTCTAAAGACAATGTACACTAAGTACCGAAATGTACGTCACATTTTATTAGAATGACAGGAAAGGATTAGGTCTTTTTGGAAATGAATTACCAAATACTAGGTTTCTAATATTTAAGATAGATCGATTGAAGAGACCTCTGTAAGGCAGTAGATAATAGGCTGAAATTTTAATAGAAATGATAGTAGGTATTGTAAGTTTTAAATTTTATTGCAAACTGGTAGTTTTGGATGTTGTGTATTAGACGGAAACGAGGTAGTAACATATACTTTGTCTGTTAAGCAAGGCAATCCCGTGAACGCCTACGGAATACGT
Organism: Pachliopta kotzebuea; assembly: GCA_018246255.1. Lineage (NCBI taxonomy): Eukaryota > Metazoa > Arthropoda > Insecta > Lepidoptera > Papilionidae > Pachliopta > Pachliopta kotzebuea. The sequence continues at coordinate 11,059 of DWLS01004318.1, read as the reverse complement.
ATTGCCGATGGCAAACCAATTTATTAAATCATCTAAAAAAATGATCAATTTCACGTTACGCGGCACGAAACATGTTCGTCATACGAAAAATATAAAGCAATTTCACAAAAATTACCATAAATGCTAATGTCTCATTTCGGTTACGCCGCTTGCCGTTCCCATTTCGTTTAACATTTGTACTAGTTTTATGTATTTTTTTCAACTTTACATCATAATCATATATATGTAGAAATGTTTTCAGTGTTTTGAACTAATTCACGTAGAATAGCGGCGATTTGCATTTGAAGCGGAGGTTGTGGAATACTGAATAAAACGGTCATAGCAATAACTTATTACTTTGTTACAGTTTTTATACGAGACATAGGCAAGCATATTACTATTTTATAGCTTAGCTTTGGCTAGTTTCAACCCCAACAAGAATCGGAACTAACGTTTCAGCTTTTTCTCGTTTTATTTTAAAGTTTTTAGTTCCGTGGATGTTTAAAAAACATAATGCTTTTTCCGAATTCTGAACTACCAACAATAGAAATCGGATGAAATTCGTGCTGTACTCTCCTGCCTGTACTTCTCAGTCAGACCGACGAAAATCACTTCAATCAAAACCACTCAACCACTTTACTTGAAATGCCTTTGAGGTCTGTAAAGATTTTAACGTGAAACCCGCTGAACATTTGCATGCGCATTTTAGTATAAGATCAACTAAATGATAAAAATCTTCGTAAGTAAAGTCAACGGAACATAGATATTGTCATAGAAAAAGTGATTTTTCTATATAATAAACGAGAAAATTTGAAATTACTGAAGAAAATTCATATTTACATTTTGGTATTATTAATGAATTTTTGGTAACTAAGTTTTTCTCTCTATAATAGTATAGCAATTTACAAAATTATATGAAATAGCTACATTTTATAATTTAGACTATAATCATACTTTACTTTGCTTGTAATGATCAAATGAATTCAATCATTTATCTTACTTACGTTACAAAAAGATACTGCATTTTTTTTAATCGAAAATCAATATAATCTTTTGGGATACCTTTATCTACTGAATGCCCGTATTTCTTTTGTCACTATTCCAAGACAAAGTTCATGTTCATTAGAAAGGCAACTACGGTATTAAGTAAGAAATAAACAGAAAAAATATATTTATTTTAGACTGTCTTGTCTTTTGACAATTAAAATTTTAAACTAATAATTCGTACAGAACTATTAAATGAATATCAATAAATAAACCGAACTAGCTCTGTGTCGTTTTTTTTACGCGTTGTAATTACATGAATGTTACGCTTTTATGAAATGTTTAATATTATTATAAAGATCTATGGTCACGAGAGACCAGGCTCATTAGATGGTGCTATTTAGACTGCATCTGTGACCATTTTTTTGATCATCTCTATCATTATACCAGATTTGATACACAAGAAATCCCGGCCAAAGAATAACGATTACCTAGAGTGATTCTCGACTTTATTCTAGATAATATCAATACAGAAGATGATTGGGTAAAACCGCGGGATCCCTATGATAATTAAATCACGTCTAATATCACATATACCTCTAGGAGTTTTCAAGACACATTCAGCTCATTCTGCGTAGATCAACTGAAAAGAACATCAAAAATGGTAAATTGTGATCATTGTGACATCAGACGTGCCATGACCAAATCACTGGAAACGACAGAATAAGGAATATTGAAATAAAATCTGCGTCATTTAGTTTTTTAAATATAAAGTATTGTCCGAAGTTGGACGTAGGGTAAGATATCCGGCGCGGGGTTGCCTGTTCAAAATTATATTTGCCACGTGCGAACTGAAGTGATCTCTGAATATTGAGGATGTCGGCGAGCAGCCAGTACGTGACTTCAGCCCATTTCACCCCTATACAATTTATTTAAGTAGTCATTCTGTATCAGCTTCGTAAATAGTTGCTGACAAAGTTGCTCTTTTCAATATCCCTATAAAGGACCTGTTGAGTTAAATCAAAAATTTAAATGCACTTCAATATTGCTTTTAAAGATCCTTTCATTATTTCAAAGCCACACTATGAGACAGGAGCTTATTGATACTTATCTAAATATAATAAGGAAAACTTTAAAATAGAGAGGAAGTAAAAAATAATTAGTTAATCTAGAACTACATTTGCACATAAGTCCAGTATGGTTTTAAGGTTAACTAACCAAACCATTAATCAAATTATTTTATTATATAATTTGTATCGTCGTCATCAGCCTGCCACATATCACTTTTGAATCTAGGTATCACACAGGGAATGACCCTTAGCCAACAATAAATATGTAGTTACTTTTAGAAGACTATTCCATACATATGAATAAGATTAAAGCGTTTATTTGTACTACAAAAATAGCAACTTTGTATTTGACACATGTAAGTTAACACGATACTTATACCAATAAATCGTTTACAATTTTTCTTTTCTTAGTCTGTTTATTAAGGATGATCTTATCACAAACAGCTGGATTTTAGACATGATATAGAATACTATAAAAAAGAAGAATTAAGGTTACGAGAAATATTTTTCTCTTAACGATAAATAAATTTAGTTTGAGTGTAACAAATTTCATGAAATTAATAATATAGCGTTAATGTCCATCTCATTCATTTACTTAAACAAGGTGCTTATAGTAAAATAAAACAGTACCGAGTAAATTAAATAAAGTCTGTGCCGTGCCTATGAATCATTGTTAGTGCCCTCAAATCTTGATACCTCGCCGTGGGGGGCTGACCCCTCACAAACAGAGGTTGTGTGAGATGACCAAATTTACTTAGACACGAAAACTATACTGAGTTTCGCACTTCAGTACAATGCAGCACGGTATGGTAAATGAATATTCATTGATTTTTTTTATTTCTTCGTAGATATTGTTAAAACAAATAATAAAATATTTAAAATTTGGAACGAGAAACTAGCTTCATTACTAAATGCAATTATTTAAATGATATTCTGAATTCATGCCTTCACATGTTGTTACAAGTTCACTAGAAATAGAAACATGTCATATTATTGAAAACATATCTAATATTGAAAACAAAACTATTAATAGTTTAATCATCTTAGTTTTACATATCATATGATCTACATTTTTCCTATGCTTCCTATATATTCGGTACAAGTAAAAGTTAAAACTCTATAATTCTGAAACGTTTTCTACGTTGCTGTACTTCACGCTACTTCCTCTGCGAGGGTACAGCAAACACTGCAGATGAATCATAAAAACCCCCAATAGTTTACGAGTACTACGAATTTTATGGCTCCTCAGCAGATTGCCCATTGCTTTCGTATTTATTTCAAGTATAGCCCAATACACGGGATAAAATATCATATCATGCGAAATAACGCCTCAAAGAGTTCCGTGCGACGAAATTTTAACGCGAATTGCGCTATACCCTGCAAACCTGAAAACAATAATATTCATTAACAACTATTTGACAACAAACATAGAAGCTATAGAGGTTTTATTATGTACCATATTTGATACTGGAAATATAAAACAAGATTCGTAGTGTACAATTAATTGAGCACAGTTATATTCAAAATTGTTAGGCTTATCGTAAAAGAGGTATTACATTAAACTTATAACACGACATGTTTTTAAAACAAACTAAATTCTAAATTCGTTACTAAAACTATCGCTACCAAATTAATAGTAAATTTTTGTATATTAAAAAAATCGTTATTTCACAAGAATAGCATACTTTACGACTAAAAACCAATATTAATGAAATTAACAGGTAAACAGAATTGCTAATAAAGTTTGTCAGGCGCTATAAAAACAACGCGTTAAAAATGTTGAAAAATTTATATAAAAAAATACATCCCAACGGAATTGTAACCAAATCGTATTAAACAATGTGATTAATTGATTGATACCATTTTGCAAGCACTACACCCAGTCATTTATTTATTTTTTGTTTGCATTCAGACACGAAGTTGAATTTTTAATAATATATATCCTTTTCGTATCGTGATAAATAGCAGTGTCGAAGCTGTGCTTAATGGGATTTACATATATGCGGTAAATCCTCACGACAAAGCCTTTTACGCAAACATTAGCAGGATTTAGCGTGAAACCTACATAGCATGTACTGTATATGTGTAGACTTTACAATTCTGGTGGTTTTGTTTGCACCCTTTGGATGGCGGTAAGCCTCGGTAATGCCAGCAAAACGTCGAGACATGTAAAGGGTTCAGTATAGCCTAATTCCAATAAAACGTGCGATGAAAATTAATAGTAGCAGAAATTGTATTTTATTTAAAAAAAAGCTTTGCAATAATCTTATTTTGAACTTAATCATGGAAATATTAAAATTGTTAGTTTCGTAGGCACATGTTACAATTGCTCAGAATACCAATGTAAAAAAAACATTTGCTGCTTAGTGCCCCATCATAGTCATATTCATACACGAAGTCGTAACTGACGTTATCATATTTTTTCTTTAAACCGCCCTAAAAGAAAATTGCAACATGACGTCAACAGAATTTTGAGTGTGGTATTCTCGTCATGTCAGTTTGTCGTTGCGTTGTAATATATCCGTATATATGTATATGGTGAGACTGTAATGAAATGCTGGTGCTGCGTGCCGCCCCCTCGATGGCTACGGCTGTGGAATACTGATACAGCTGCGAACTCGGTGATGCGTCTTTTTAAGGGAGACTATGCCGTCTGATTGTCAACAAAAAAAAAGATCTATACGTTTTACACAATACATGATTTACTATAAAATACAATTTTCTATTTTCCCTTCAATATATCAATTGGCCTCTGTTATGTGACAATGAGTTAGAACGTGAATAAACATAGCAAGGTTCCAAAAAACCACCACATAAATGTGGCTCTACCATGAATCAAGGAACCCTGCATGAGTATATGTAGCAAAGAGGTAGAAAAGATAAGATGTAGCAAAATAAGAAAGAAAATTAAATGAAATTTGATAATCATCATATCCTTGCCTTGTTTCCACTGCAAGAAAGGTAGGTGGAAGTCTTCTTCCGCCCTTTTTTTCAAAATAAGTTTTGGCATGTATTTAACGTTAAACTAATGCCGAACTGTTGATGGTAGAACCACCTCCTTCAGTCAAGAAATCCCATGTTGGCCGCAATATTTTACACAAATTATGAATCAACGTTTAAAAAAAATAGAGAAAACGTAAATGCTATTAAATTCCGAGACGCAGAATAAGTTTATTACAGTGATAGCGCAATATTAATCGCTCCAAACAGAACTCCGAGAGAGGAATGAGTTTAATGTAAGCGTTGATATTAATTCTGAAGCGGAATTATCTAACGAACTGGTTTGCTCCAATTAAACGTTTTAGAAACAGTCGAAATTAATTAGCACAATGGGATCGGCGATAAATTTCGAAAATCCCGATGTTAAATCGAAGCGCGCTGAAAATTTCTCATCTACGCCCTTATCTGTAATTAAACCCTCCTGCAGTGGGATATTGTTTTCATCCAGGATATTTTCTGGTTGAGACCGCTGACATAATTTATGATACGGCCATAACGTAGCCAAGCTTGTAAAAATGATTTTACATTTATTTACTCCAACTAATTAACGAATTTTTCCATTCTGTCTATATAAAAATCTTGGAGAATTATTAAATTTAATATTAATCAAATGTAATATACGGCTTTAAAGTCATATCTTAAAAATTTTAAACTAACAAATACTTATATCTCTTTTTTACGTGAATTCATAAATTGCTCAACTTGATAGCTATTAAACTGAAGGTCTAGTTTATGACTTCCAATCAAAATTTCTTTTATATGTTCATAAATAGCAAATTTCGACTTTTTTTTTTGGTTTTATAAATTTTTATAATTAATAATCTATATGAGGTATCCGGTGTAGTTTAATGTGTTTAACTAAATTAGTGTTTATATTTGTTTTTTTCTATGACGAGGCGAAGAGACGAGCAAGGCGTTCACCTAATGGTAAGTGATACGCTTTCCCAACTACGCTAACAACGTGGCGCTGGTTAAGATGGTATACACAGAACCATATTGGGCTTGCCATAAAGTGTTAAGTCATGTTATCTCAGTAATTTCATTAGAATGCAGCACTCCTTAAACCGGAACACAGTAATGTATGTACATTACTGTTTGGCGGCAGAAATAGAAGCTGCGGTGGTAGTAGCTACCTAGGCGATCTCCGGTAACGGAGACCTACCAACAGTAAATGGTTTCTTGTTTAGGTATATTTTAAAGGATGTTATCCCAATCATTGATTTATAGTTAATAAAAAGATAGGACATGTCGTTATTTTATAATAATATTCTTATAATCTTGAAAGAAGAAAAACCATGTTAGATTATAATTGAATTAAAGGTTAACTGTAACGTTAACAACCAAACTGCAATAAACATCCATTTTGAACACTTCCGGACCGCGCAGTAATGTCATATAAGATTTGTGAATATTACAAAAGAGGAACACAATAAAACGCATAAGGAATATTTATTATTTTATGGTGTTCGGGACTTTTATTGTGAGTCAGATTTAGTGGCAAACGGATTTGGGGCGGTTGTACAGTGTCCGCTATTTCCGATTTCATGCACTGGTACACAGGCACAAGATTTATACAGTTTTTTCACAGAAATTCAAAGGAGTTTCCTTTATCCGTAAATTCGTTATCTTTTTATTTAATGATCATTTCAAGTTTTAAAAAAAAGTTATTGAGTTAACAAGACATAACGACTTTCAATGCGACGAGTACAATATGATGTAATGTAAACATCCAAACTATCAGGGACGAGTATAGATCATCTCATTGCATAGTTCACTAAATACCACACATCAGTGATGTAGACCGTGTTATGCCAGACAAATATTAACTAAATTATTCTCATAGTTAAACGTAATAACTCGAAAGCAAACCTATAAGTGATAATATAAACATGGAAGCTTTGCCAATTTTGTACACATAACTGATAATTTTATATTCTTTGTTACACAAATTTATGTATTTATAAACTTTGAATATCTTGTCGTGTAATACGAATATGTCATTTTTTTTCTCATTTCTTGTTTCCGTTAAAAAACCACAATTTTTAGAAGCATTGGAAAAACGATTCGTTACTGGTTTCTTGTTAAATTATTAAGTGTAACAGAAAGAAATGTTTGTTTATAACAACATAAGAAGGTTCACAAAAGCAGTAAGTAGGTGAGATGAATATCCTTTCTAATACATAGATTAGTTATTTAACCATACCATTGTTTGGCCAAAAAAGACAGCAGTCAACGAATTGAAAATCACTGTTAAGACATCTTCAGTTTCAACCATACGATGGTGTTCAATAGTCTAAAGTTTAACTTATAACGATCAGACGGCATAAAGCATAGACCCCTAAAGTATAAAGAGGTTCATAAAGAACAAACAAGTGTGCGATGTCTCGGAACGTTTGCTATGAATACTTTATGCGCCAAAGCCAGATCGGTAACCGTGTTCTGGCTGCGGAAGCTTCGGCTTTAGAGTTCCCCGAGCAGCCATTTCGGTGAGCTTAGGATCGACGGAAAATAAAAATGAAATATAAAACATAGCAATGTAATTACATTACTGTATTATGTATATGCTATATAATAAACATTAAAATATATCAAAACAAATGAGACCTGTCCTTTGTCTTGTATATTTAAGTACATTGCTAATTACTTTAATTTCTCTGCACGAAACAAAAACTTTAGTAGCTCTTTATTACAAGTCTAAGTTATCTACGAATTCAATAAGTAATAAATCATACAAAGGAACGTCAAATATTTTTATAATTTAAAATCTTTCAGGGACTAATGTTGAGTGACACGGTGGAAGGATTTTAAAATAATACAAACTAGGGGCTAAAGTCTCACATGAATATGCAGAGAGAACAAACTCTTCTTTCACGGGTTCGGTTCTTTATGTACCACTGGTGCTTTACACAATTATACGTTTCATAAATATTGCAGAAACATAATTATTTTATTGTGTAGTTATCACTTTAAGATCCTTAAGACATTGTTGACATTTGTAATATTTATTAAGGTTAACCATGAGCTTATTCTTAATTATTCCTTTCACAATTTATATTGCAGATATGGTTGATTACGATGAAATAACACAACTAAAGAGACTGAAATTTTAAATGTCAAAAAAGTGAGGCTATCGGTCGGAGCGAATATGATGTAAGAGTACTAGAAAGATTTAAACATAAGCGATTGCCTTGAACTTTTAATGAATAAATACAGTATATGCAATGATGGTTACTGACTGGACGAATGATAAATAATAAACTCGTTCTGTACATTTTTTATGAAAATTACAATGCAAAAGCGTAAAAACCATTTCATGAGATTCGCATGACTTTCTCCGACATTCAAAGCAATAAACTCGCGCACACAAAGTAACAATCTTGGGCACGTCCCCTTTCATCTGGGAGGACGGAATAAAAGAAACGACACGGTTTGTTGTCAATAACATCAGCAGGTGTCCCGCGGGGACGTGGGGTCATTCGCCTTCGCATAGGGCCTGTATTTAGTGCTTTATTACGTACTGCGGTTAAGGGTTACGGGGTTGTTGTTAGGTGATAACATTTTCTATTCCCTGTTATGTAGAGAGGAATTGAGGTACGCGTGGTGTGCGTAGTTTTGTTTGGTTTATTTATTGTCCAATAAATTCTTTCGGGCCATCTCTACTTTTATAAGCTCTCTATTTAATATACAGTAATAAAAAGACATTAAAATAAATAAATAGCACGTTGGTGTTTTGTTATTATTTTATGTATACAAAAAATCGCCTAAATATTTAAATATAAAAGTACTGATTATAAAATTTACGGGAACTGGAGAATAATATAGTAACAATTGACAAATAAAAAAGTTTTCCTGAAACATAAGTAGAGAATTTATATAGAAGTCTAAATATCGTGCTTTATACTTCTTAATTTGACAAGTTACCAAAATAGATTTAAAATTTATAATATATCTTTTAGTACACTACAGTGAAGTATTTTGTAGGAAAAGTAACGACAATTTATTCGTTGAATCAATATTTGTTATTTGTCCTTATAAAAATATGGAAGCTACTGTAGAATCTATATTAATAATTACAGACTCATTTACTTTCTTGTCGATTATTAAAAAAAAGGTATTAATTTATTCTACAGCACGTGAAAGTAAATTATCTCTAATACTAAATTTAAAAAAAGTAATTAGTGAACATTTTTAAAAAGACTTAGTAGCTTACATTACTTATTATTGCCATAAACAATAAAAATTATCAGTTGAAACAAACACATTTTTTTAATACATTAGTTGCATAAAAAATCGTATATTGTATACCGTCGGAAATAATGGATATGTGTGTATACCCACAAAGGATAGTACAAAGCTAGACATCCCTCAAGAGACGCCGGGAATTTGCGGGGCTGACCGGGTCCCAAACCTTTAATAAATATTTTATACCTGTGTATTATGGGCTTCTCTTGTAATGTTCTTTTTATGGGTTAACACTTTATGCTCCATTTCGTTTTATAATTGTTATAAATTTGACACCGTTAAATTTATTTCATTACTTTAAAACTGGTGGATTCCGAATGTATTGGATGAAGTTGTAATAGTTCACAAAAACGATTTATAGCAAATATAAAAATCCGTTATTGTTATTTTCCAACAACAAACATGGACACTTTGGTATTAGTTATTTTAAATATTTTACTGCTAAACAATAATATAATTTGTGTGTAAAATAGTGCTAATGTTGCCTTAGAAATACGATATCCAATGTTTAGTTAAGGTTTGATAATGATTTTATTCTTGTTCCAAAATTAAAACTACAGTTGGTAAAAATTTAAGCCTATCTGGACCAGGCAAAAAAAATTGCTTAATACTTCAAATTGTGTAATAAATGTAATTGTATAATATTTCAAATTGTACTGCAGTAACATTATAAACCTAACCTAGATATTAGTTCTTAACCTGATAGTTTAGGTAATAATTTTGAATTTACAAAGGTTAACCGAAAAACTATTCATCATTGTAAACATTCACAAAACTATCGATTCGTAAACATGACACAAATGAACAAAGTGGAAGCGTGACATACGTTTCGGAGAAAATTGCCGTATTTACTATGAAAATTGCTTTAATACCGCTGTGTTTGATATCAAACTGTTCGCATTCAGTTACCAAGTAGTTCTGCAGGGTAATTACAGACCAGGCCGCTGTGTGATTCATCTGGAACTTGTGCAATCATAAAGTAAGACATATTAATGTCTCCCAGCTTCAAACAGGTCCCAAAGGTAGTGTTGTATAACTTCATTGGATACAGATAACTAACTGTATGACCTATGACAGTCTTGCAATGATTTTACTACAAATTATAATCAATTTTAATTAAGTTAAAACATGATATACATATATATTAATATAAAAATATACAATGGTTGATTGTTCGCAATATGTCCGAATACTGTGATTTCAATTACCACCCTCAAAATATTTCACAAATGTCAAATCTGTCAGCATCTACTTCTGTATATTGTCCAAATAACAAAGGTAGTGCTTTACGTACAAGTAAACAACCCTTCACTGGTTCACCATATAAATAGTCGCAGTATATATGGGTTTTTTAATTATTTGTAATTATTCCGTTCATTATAAAAAAAGTTCTTTAAATGTCCCAGTACTCGTTTTGTAAGCCCAAATCGAACCCTATCGACAATTTCGGTAATGACTATTGCCTTTGTCACAAAAATCCTCTATATAATTAATTAAGCGTCAACAATGGGACAGGCCAACCCACGGGTTGATTGTGGGGCGGCAGTCAGGGGTCATTCTGATATTAATAGCATCAAAGTTTGTTTTGCACGGCGAATGGAAGCATTATCCGTTACAATCAATCACATTTAGATATATCGCATATTTTCAAATTCTTTAAAATGTTCATAGGCTATACTTTAACGACAGTTGACGGTTTTAACGGTCTTGCCGTGTGGTGACGGCTTTAGAATACAATTTGTCACCACCCCTTCACTGTCCTAGGGAGTCGTAAGAGGCGACTG
>DWLS01004317.1:0-14174 GCA_018246255.1 Pachliopta kotzebuea | reverse complement strand
TTCCATATATAATCCTTGGTCTCCATTGTAACTTAATATTTTCACTTTGTGATAGAATATTATTCATTAAAACCCAAGATTTTTAGTATGATAATAACTTAGAAAACTCCTAGCTGGACGTGGTCTCCGGCTGTCGTGGTAGTAAATAAGCAGGTGTCTGGTGTATGCCACATCCAGTGAGCGGAGATCCCGTGACAACAACCACTAAAGAGGTTTTAGTGGGTAAACTCCACATAACCCTGCCTTCCCCTATAAAGCAAGGTATCTTTTCACAGATTTCCCCCCGAAAAAATAAAAATATTACCTATCGCGATTAATCTAATTCCTTTCTTCCCCTTTCAATGTACACCGTTATAACGTTAAACACCAATAAAATAAATAACGATAAATAAAGCTCCCAGTTTCGATGGGGACATTAAAAAAAAAATCAATTACATTACATTGCAACATTCGCGTTTTACGCCCCGGATTAATAGCGGCGTAACTATAAATTACGTGGCGTAAATATATTTTTTTTTTATTAAAATACGTCCGTCCGTTTTTATTACGGCGACATTGATTGCTGAACCCCATAGCAGTTGAAATTTATTGCCGTTAAATACCGATGTTAATCACTATGAATTATCTTATATTTATCTTCTTTTGTATTTATGTATATGTATGTATGAGTAAGGATATGTACCACATAATGATTGTTATTTTACTAAGCTTTAAATCTAACTTTCACACTTCTACCACAGCATCTCTCATCTCATAACTTGACTGGTAGAGAATGCCCATAGGCAGTCCGCCTATTGGAATCTAATTTATGTGTTTCAAAGAAGTTAAAATTAACAAAAAAATCAAGAATTAATTGTGTGTAATCAAAGATTTGTTTAAGTACTACCGCCTTTATATTTGTATTCCAATTTCATTGGAGTTAAAGCTAAATAAAATCAATAAAAATAACTACTCACTCTTGAAGACGTCCACATCGTATTTGGACGGGAACACTGACGCTGGCAAGTTGTTCTTATTAAATAGCAGGTGCTGAACCTCTTCGTTGGTAAACTGGAGATGTTTACAACATAAGGATGGAATCTCGCCGTGCTCCATGTCGTCTGGTGGTGGAAAAGGGATAGACTTTAATAGGAATTACATCATGATATTTCTATGAAAGTATTAAGTAGTATTCATACAACAGACGAGTGAAGAGGAGTCGTATATTTATATAATATTGCAGAAAACTAGTATAATGCGTCATAAAAATAAAAAGTCTATGATTATTTGAAATATAAGATAATAGAAAGAAGGTAATTGAGCTAGGCATACACGCGATAGTAAGTGTTTAGCTTGCCCAGGACAATGTGGCACTGGCTAAAATCAACACTACGTTTCGCTAATCGCTTTTAGATGTAAAGTGTTAGTCTCGTTACTCCAGTAATATCACTAGTATTCAGCACCCTTCAAACCAGAACACAGTAATGTTCTCAAATTACTATTTGGCAGTAGATATAGGAGCTGCGGTGGTACCTACCTAGACGGTCTCCTGCTACAGAGACTTATCAAAAATAAATGCAATAATATTGCTTTCTAAAAACGCCAACACTCAATTTCACTTAATATTAAGTGACAATGAAGGAAAAATATTGTAGTTAAGGTATCCAGGGTAGCTCTCATACATTAAAGTTGGAACTAAGCAATATTATATAAAACAAGTTTCTAAGTTTTTTAGTCTATTATTATATATATCTAATAATTTTTTAATTTTTTTATGCATTCTCTTTTCGTGTGTTGGGCAAAAGTCTATATTTTTTCCCTAACTTTGTTATTTTCTCGTTTACCTTTTTCTCTTTTTCCATTTCTCTAACTTTTCTCTTCTTTAATTCTGCGTTTTTCTTTCATTCTTTTTCTATATATCGTTTCTTTTCTTTGAGCCATCAACTTACTGAGAAAATTTAAAATTTTATTTTACAATGTTTCTTTATCTTTTATATTAACATTTTTCTCTTTTAATTTACCCTTGTACCTTCATCAGCTTCATTTTTACATTATTTTTATAGACTAACATTATATCAAGATATAGTTAGCAACCCTAAGATGTAGTACGGCCGGTTAAAAAGGTTAACTCCTTGACCTTGTGAAGGAGCTAAATATTTTACGGGCCCGTTACCGCCGGTGTACTCTATTCACGTTTTATTAGCCTATTCGGCCTCTCCTTTGATTTATACCCCAGTTAAGTTACCATTTTAGCTGCAAGCCTGAATGGTACACGGAGTGGGTGGCGACGGGGCACTGTTTAAATTTAAACGATACCATCCGCTGCTTCTTTTGTAAACGCTGCTGCAGCTAGGGTTGAGAAAAAGTTAAAAGAAAATAATAGAGAAATTATAAACTCCTTGATAACTGCAGCAGAAGGATTCCGCAAAAAATTGATTCTCTATCAACTGCTCATCAATCTATAAAGGTGTAAAGGGTTCTACACACCACCTCACGGGACCTTTTGTTTTGAGAGGGATATCTTCGAAAAGATAGTAAAATAGCCAGCACCACATCTAGTCATCGTCCTCCTCGGAACATCACAAGACCCTAGCCAATCTCACTTTCTCGCAGTGCACTCTGCTAATATACAAACGAGGCTCTGGCTCCCCACCAACCCACATTGGGCCAGCGGAAAACGGCCCACATCCCTCCAATAGGAGAATCTTATGTCCAGCAGTGGACGTATATCGGGAGACGATGATAAGTTTAGCATATATATTTATATTAGCTACACCGCCCTTCAAATAGGAAAACCGATAACTCTGGCACACTATTATCTGTCGGAAGATATAGAATATTACTGGTAAGTCTTTGTTGCAGGAGACCGTCTAGGCAGGTACCACCGCAGCTTCTATTGCAGCCGACAAACAGTACTGTGTATAGTATTGAAATTATGGTAGTAACGAAGACTTAAGACCTTATGTTTCAAGGCAACGATTACATTGTGGTACTGTGTATACTATATTAACCAGCTTCAAGTTGTTATGGGCAAATGTATAACTTAACATCAGGTGAACAGCTCCCTCATCACGTTAAATTAAAATTAAAATTGTCTACTTTGCATTGACTATGTATTAGACAAGTATTTCTGTGTCCGAATCTCGTTGTAGTCGCGCCGTGGCCAAACAGTAAGGCCGACCAAAATGAAACTTGGCACTAATATTGAAGTGAGTTTGGAGATGGTTCTCAGCCATATATGGTAAAAATATCATTAAGTACCATAACTGTGCATATTTTGGACATTATTCTTATACAAATATGTACATCGTATAAAAATTACTATTTATATGTACTTCCGGTATAACCGGCCAACTGGAAGTGGGAACAAAAATTACCAAGTACCTTAATGGTGCATGTTTTTGATATCTTAATTGAAATATAAGTGTTCTGCGTTAAAAAATATTTCTTTATATACTTCCGGCTCTGGCCGTCCAACCGGAAGTTGTCCAAAATCTGTATACCGTATATGGATACTATATAGATATATCCCAAAATTGACGAGAGAGAAACGGCGTTACACAGACACAGCGTTTATTTTTTACCTATATTAGCATTCTTATTTTTTATAAGTTAAAAAACTTATAGACGTATATTGATCACGAATAAAGAAACACGCTTTTGATGATTACTAACTTTCAAAAGAAAATCACTTCGTTACAATAAAATTAACAATCAATTAAGTGTTTCCAAAGACAATTAAGTTAATTATGAGCCAGTGTACTGCTTTTAACGGTAAATCCATTTGTTGTGTAAATAGATTACCAGCCGTCTATTGTATCGGTGTACTCAGCCCATTAGCCGTGCGCAGACTGAAAATATTTTGAGGGTAATTAAGTTATTTATGTGATGATATTATTAGAGAATACTATTAATGTTAACATCAAGTTATGCATTATGTAAAAACAGCTATAAATCCAGTTAATTATCAAAAAGCTAAGGTCATCCAGAAAGCTATTTATTGCCGATAATATCCTTTATGTGGCATTTAAGCCATCATTCTCATATTTTCAAATTAAACCTGACGCCGCAGCCGGGCCCGCAAATCCCATTATCTCAGATATCCGGCCCCAATTAGTGGTACAGTACCACATTGTCTATTTTCTCGGAGTTGCACGAACGAAAATTTAAGATTTTCCTTTGAAAAGCGAAATTTATGTACCTAGCTTCGTTTGTGGAAATCAAGCTGATGATAACTAACTGTTACCTCTGGTAGTATATTTACTATGTTCATATTTTCTTTACATCATTCCTCTTTCGTGTTTTGAGTAAGGGTCTTTTACTTTCTTGTTTTCTTTTCTTTTGGTATCTTATCTTTCTCTTAATTATTTCATTTCTTAGCGCTAATTACTTCTGTTATTACGCTTTAGCAATATTCTAACAACACTATGTCTATATTATAGTAAATGAACAATCTTCTTAACCAGTCAATATACGCCCACTGTTGGACATAGGTCTTTCTAATAGTGGGGGATTTTAGCCGTTTCCTACTAGGCTGGCTCTATACAGTTCGGTGGGAAGCACGAACCTCGTTTGTTGATCAGTGTTGTTGTTGTATGGGGCCCCATACACTCCTTACTATAAAGACTTATAATAACTATGTTTACAAGCAAGAAAAAACTACTAGTAAGTCTATTGCTGGATACCGTATAGGTAGATACAATCGAAAATAGTAGTGTAAAAATTACTGTGTTCCGGTTTGAAGGGTACAGTATACTAGTGATATTAATGGGGTAACGAGACTTAACAACTTATGTCTCAAGCGGCATGTTATTAGCAAGCGTATCACTAACTATCAGATGAACGCCTTACTCGTCTCGACGGGTTATACATAATAAAAATTACGGTACAAACATTAGTATTCAAATTTGAAGGATTCTGTAGCTATTTAAGGGCTTAAGTTGTCCAATTATGTAATCATGTTATTACTTTATTAAAAAAATAAACCGAAGTCTTTAAATATTGTAATTAGGAAGAAAGGTTGCCTTATCCGAAGTAGTGAGCACATCAGATCTTGAAAGTTGCCACTTTCTTCGTGTGGAGAGAAATCTGAAGATACCCTGCGTCGAGATGAAAGTCAAAGCTACAAAGAAAGTTGATTGTGAGGGAATTCCACCAACTAATCCTCCTTACCCACTCTTAGTCTTCAGTTCAAAAGAACTTCGCTGTCTTGAAAGTCACCACTACAACGTTACAATGTAATGATATATACTAAACCATATTATGTTAATTGTATTAATATTATAATGTCTCGTTACATCAGTTTATAAATATTATTGTTACTACTTTACTGTTACGCAGTATAATTAGTTGCTGTACTAGTTATCTAATCAGAACACAAATCCAGTTGTAAAATTGTATAAGGAAACATGTTCTACAAAGCTGAGGGTCTTTTAAAAGAATTTGTTATTTTAAACAATGTTTACATGGTGAATTTTATAGCTAAAGCTATTAAAAGCTATTGCTAAATTAATATGTCATAGCTGGTGAAAGATTTAAAAAAAGTTTAATAGCAAATAGCGGAAATATTGTTCACATAATATCCCTCCGCGCTGCAGACTTCCAGCCTGTAATGAAGAAATAGCCCGCTATGGCAGTTAATTAAAGTTAGTTGCAGAACTTACGTCTGCCGCGAGCTGCAAGCTGCAGGCTGCGAGCTGCAAGCTGCAAGCTGCAGGCTGCAAGCTGCGAGCTGCAGGCTGCGAGCTGCAAGCTGCAAGCTGGAGGGGGATTGTTGCGCTGTGCTTAAATTCTGTTACTTTTTTTAAACTGTAAAGCACCTTTCTTTACTTAACCATAGCATGAAAAAGCGTCGGTTTGTTTAAATACTTTGAATGTAGTAACAAAATATATGTTATATTACCACGCTTTATCTACAGTACACTAACACATGATCTCACATGATATTAAGTGATAATGATCCTAATAGCCAGACTGAGACTGTAGTAACAGATACGCTTACATATAACAACGCGTCGCTAGTTAAGATGGTATACAGCACCACATTACGCTCGTTGCCTTGTGACGTATAGTGTCAAAGTCTCGTTACACCAGTAATTTGACTAACATACAGCACTCTTTAAACCGGGATCACAGTCATGTTTGCACAGTAATGTTTATCGCTGCAATGGTATTAGACTAATTAAAATTAATTAGCCAGTTTTCTAAAATCCCTAACATTTTGTACTTAATATATCATTAGGATCTCTCACCACATTCTCCTGTGATCTTGACTTAATTGGTGTGTGGTTAGATAAAGGATATAATAGATATCAATTTCTTAAAGTTATCTTTATTAATATGTAGTAAACTAGTAGCAAAACAGGGCGTAGTTCATGTGATATTTCACTATATAGCTACTGGGGATGGTCTCGTCTGCTCATATTGCTCCTTAAGCTGAACGTGGCTGAACGTAAACTGCCCTTTTTGCACTTTATTGAATTTCAGCAGAATTCCTAACCCATGCAGCAGCTCGCCAAGGTTTTAATTCATTAAACGGGTACGTGTGAACAGTGCGGCCGGGAATTTATTACCAACAGTAAACGTACATCAAATCCGCTACGGCGGCGGAAAAGTATTTTCACGAGTTTCATTTTGTAATTATAAAAATCACTTTCATTGGGTTAATGTAATATTTTTATCACATTACGGGGATACCAATATTAATATAGTTTAAGTTTTAACAACTAAACATAGTGACATTCCTTTAAATATTACTCTTACCGTCAACAACATAATTTTAAATCTTTACTTAATATAATATAGCTCACGCGGAGTAATAAGATTATTTAGAAATAACCGCTGTGTCTGTGTAACGCCGTTTCTCTCACTGTCAAATTTGCGATATATCTATATAGGATCTATATACGGTATACAGATTTTAGACAACTTCCGGTTGATCGACCAGAACCGGAAGTACATAAAAAAATGTTTTTTTGACGAGGAACACTTGTACTTCAATAAAGATATCAAAAATATGCACCATTAATGTACTTGGTGACTTTTGATCCCACTTACGGTTGGCAGGTTATACCGGAAGTACATGTAAATAGTAATATTTATACGAAGAATATATTCGTATAAGAATGACGTCAAAGATATCTATAGTTATGATGCTTAGTGACTTCCAGCACCACTTCCGGTTAGCCGGTCGGAACCGGATAAAAGTAAAAACCATCTCCGTATCCACTTCAATAATGCCAAGTTTCATTTTGGTCAGCCTTACTATTTGGCCAGGACGTGACCACAACGAAATTCGCACACAGACACACTTGACTCAATCATAGTCAATGAAAAATTGACAATTAAATATGAAACAATATGTGAAAAAAAGCTAAATGAAATCTTCACTTCATCAAAAGGTCTTACTAAAAATTTTGATAGTATTAGGTAATTACCGATCTTTAGCTAAATCCCTATAGTTTATATGGCAGCGGTATTAAACTAGAGGCCTTATTTGGGACTGTCTCTAGAATCATCTGCCGACGACGTCCAGTGCTGGACATAAGCCTTCCATAATAATGAACGGATTTTGGCCATCTCCCACCACGCTGGCCCAATGCGGAAGAGTCAGAGCCTCGTTTGTTGATTAGCAACAGGTGAAGTTAGCTAGGGCTCCAAGAGTTTCTTTTTTTCATGTATGTATATATCTCTAGAATATTAGACATTAATCTTTTGTCACTTCACAATTTTAACCTACATAATCTGATCACGTATAAGACCGATAACGTTAAGTATCCTCTATAGTAAATAGTCGACTAATGTTCCATTCGTTAGATACTAACCGACCGTAAACCACTCGATGGTTATTGGACGATAAAACAACATCCAGCATCCCACCTTTCCGTATCAAAATAAATACCTAATCCGCGATCAGCTCGTACCATTAAATAATGGGGGGAGTCGTAAACCTTCGCAGCTCCTCCGCCTTCCGATATTTATTATTATTAAGTCTTATAACGCACTACACATTATAAACGCTCTATATTTCCTTATGGAATCCCATACAGAAACTCACGAGACTTGAGCCATCATTACCTGAAAAGAAGAGAAGATAGAGAAAAAGAAAAGTGAGAATAAAACTAAATGGAAATAATAGATCATTACCCAAAACTTGATCGGAAGCTTGCTCATTAAAAAAACCTCATGCTCTTGATGCACCCTCCTCAACAAATGAAGCTCTAGCTCTCCTCACCAACCCTCATTGGGTCAACGTGTGGAGATATGGCCCATACCCACACACTACACCATATTACACTCGCTTTGAGACATAAAGTGTAGTCTCGTTACCCCAATAATTTCACTACTCACAACTTCGTTGAAAACAGTAATATTTACAAAGTACTGTTAATCTGCGGCAATTCCCTACCACCAGTGAAATTACTGAATGACAAATCTCACAATTTTCTTTTTTTAACAAAGCAAAGAGACGAGCAAGGTGTTCACCTGATTATAAGTGATACGCCTGCCCGTAACAACGTGGTGGTAGTTAATATGGTATACACAGCGAAACGGCACTTTGCCTTGAGCCATAAGTTGTTCAGTCTCCTTACCCCAGTAATTTTACTAGTACACAGCGCCCTTCCAGCACAATACAGTAATGTTTGTAGTATACCTACCTAGACAACGGAAACCTAAAACATGGCTCTAGCTACGAAGACCTATCACATGTCTCTGGCAACGAAGACTCACCACATATACCACATGCCCCTGGCAACGGAGACCTACCATATTTACCACGTTTCTGGCAACGGAGACCTACCACATGGACCACATGCCCCTGGCAACGGAGGCCTACAGCATTTACTACATGTATCTGTCAACGAAGACCCACCACATGTAAAGTCTATAACAACGTAATACTAGTTTGAATGAAGTACACAGCATGAGCTTAAGTCTCGTGACTTCAGTAATATTACTACTTAAAACGAACATAGTAATGTTTACACAATAATATTTAGAACTGCTGCGTGTTGAGGATTATGTGCGTGGATGTTTTTCTTTTCTTCCATCCGTGTCCTTCCTTCGCGGTCGTTACGCCGACTAATTGCTTTCGGAAACGCTTTATGCGATCGTATTTCACCTGAAAAAATGATTTATGCGCTCATCGGATTTCTTTCAACGCTGAAACCCCACTCTCCCTCCCCACCTCCTACCCTCTGGTACGTAATCTTGCCTACCACAATAATTACCTACATTATCATCATCAGTCGATACACGTCTGCGCCTTGAGACTTTGTCAAGTCTCGCTACTACAGTAATTTCATTATCACACAGCACCTTTCTGTTAATGTGTGACGGTAGAAATAGGCGCTGCGGTGGTACCAAGACTGTCTTCGGCAACGAAAATCAACCACCACTTCATCATCAGCCGATACACGTCCACTGCTGGACATATGCCTCAAAGGATTTGGGCCATTTCCACCACGTTTGCTAATATTTATTTAATGACAAACAACTTCGGTCTATCACAAGTTTGTTAGTAATATAAAATCAACTTACTATGTTAGTATTTAACTTAGTCGTAGTAATAGTCTAGACGGGACTACCATTTTTTGAAGTAGTTATTAGGCAACCAATGCATGGTGGTGAAGAGGTATATTGGTGGTAAGTCTCTTGCCGGAGACCGTCTAGGTAGGTACCATCGCAGTTCTTATTTCTACCGCCAAATAGTAATGTGCTAACATTACTATGTTCCAGTTTGAATGGTGCTGTATGCTAGTGAAATTACTAAGGTAACGAGATTTAGCAATTAAGTATCAAGGCGATCCGCAATGTAGTGTATACAATCATAACCAGCACTATGTTATGGATAGGCGTATCACTTACCATCCGGTTATCAATGTTCGTCTCGATGAATAAAAAACAAATTACTTTAGTAAAATGTTAATTCGAGTATTGCTCTATGTTTTCTCGTTTATATAGTATATAGTGTATATCTCATTACCCAGCTCGTGTGTATGCATTTTTAAAAAACACATTATAATACAAATAAGTATTGTGCACGCAAATGTGAAATGTTACCAATTATGTAGGGTTTTTTATTTATATAATTGTATGCTGTAGAGATTCGTTTAACGTGTTATACATTTTAAAGCGCTTTATAATGTAATTTCAGTATGTATACAGTTAATTCTATTATTTATTATACTGTGTATTAGGAGAACGCTTTCGAAATCGAAGACAGGCGATAGTACTAATGACACATTCGATAATGGCAAGGAAAAAAATCGATCCAGATTAATAAGGAAATAAATTTTTAAAATGTTTTATTAGCATTGTTTACACTTCATCATTATATATTATTTTAGTGTAGACCGTTATCCTCTTTTTTAGTTATGTTCGTTTTCATCGTCATGATCATCATTTATGTGTATTGATGTCAACTGATTAACGAAGAAATGACAATCAAAAGTCATATCGTGCTCTTAATCATTCAACTCATCATCATTATCAGCTTGCGGCGATTGTACGCAGATTTCATAGAAACATTATTTTATATTTTCATTACCTTATTCAAGGTATCGAAACTGGGACATCGTTATGTTTGAATGAATATTTCATAAAAATTTAATAGAATTTATTGAAATTGAATTTAAGTTTCAGTTTCATATATACGTAGGTTATTTTAAAAAGCAACTGCATATTGAATTTGTCTTAAATTTAATTTCTTTTGTCGTACTCTAGCTTTGGAAGTGTGGAATGTTCTAACACTGCGATATTGTTTGGCTGTCAAGGTGACCGTTGTAAGTGTTTTTGTTCTTTCTTTTCTGTTTGTGTATAGAACAAAGCTGTGTGCGGTGCACTGCATTGCAATAATTTGCAAGTACGTACAGGAGGAAGTGCAAACAACGTTGGTTAATCCGGCGCTCCGTCAGCGAGTGCAGCGGGCGCTGCGCAGTTTGGAGCGCGGCCAGTTCTATTATCTCTTGTAATGCATATTGTGTGTACGGCTTTGGTGGCTGTTAGACGTTCCCCGTGACAATTTTCCTAGCTTCCGATTTAGCTTGTTAATTAAGCTGATAATTCTGCATTCACATACATTAAATTCATTAAATTTACTAGTAATATTTAGAAGTTTTCAGAAGAATGGTGAAAAGGAACTATTTGCAATAACACGATTAGGTTGTCTTATCTGTATTTACTGATTTGTTTATAGGTATTTATTCATGAATTTTCGAATTTTTGTATATACATTTATCTTTATTTGTATTTATATATAGAATTGTATGTGTGTGTATGTATAAGTAAGTATATGTACGTACTATATAATGGTTATTATTATTTTTTAGCTTTAAATCCAACTTTCACACTTCACCTACCACAGCATCTCCCATCTCCTAGGTTGACTGCTAGGCATTAAGTCTGCCTATTGGACACTAATTTTACATGTTTCAAAGAATTTATAATAAATAAAAAATATTTCTGTGTTATCAAAGGCTGTTTAAGTATCTGTATATGTGTATTACAATTTCATCGGGATTAAGCTAATTAAATTACTAAAATACCGACACTAGGATATCCTATCTAGTAACATTGTTATAAGCATCAACAGAATATTCTCATTTCTTCGCCAGTGTAATAATAATGAAACTACATAGAAATAACCTTTAAACATAAACAAAGTACCTTGCTCCATTAAATACTTGTTTGTTCCTACCCTTACATTGTCCGTCGCTAAAAGAATAATTAAGGCAAGTATTCTTCATTTAGCTTAAGCTAAGTTAAAATTAACTAGTAGTCAAATAACTAGTTATATCAAGAAAAATTGAGAAAACTGGCATATTCCAAAAACTTGTCGTTTTCCGTAACTTGTTGCATATGACCAAACCCAATTTGACTGACTTTCATATAAGAGACTTAGTTTCAACAGAGGATATGGTAAGCTTTCAGAATGATGCATTTTCAAAACGTTTTTCTTTTAAAACAAGAAGGAATGAATTATCTCTTTAAAACAAAAATAAATCATAGTTATTTTTTACTTCTCTTTCGAGTTTTGGGCCAGGGTCTAGTTATTTTCAGTTTTCTGTTTCTAACACTTATACCTCTAGTTTACATCCTCTTTGATACTTCACGCTTTGTTGTTAAGACGATTGTTGTCTTTACAGGGTTTATATTGCATGAAACCTGGAAATCATGGCATGAGGGTTAAAAAGAAGCACATTTAGTAAACAATTTTAACTATTTCAAAACAACTATAATAGTTTAAACAATTTAAAAAGGTATCCAACTATTTAATATAACAACATGACTAGCGTTTCTATGGTCTCTTATTCTACTATAGGTTATTATCACAGTTTTTATCACTTTCTTTCTATTTTAGTTGTGTCAGGTTTCTTTCTATTACGTCGGCTATAGCCTTCCTGCAAAACCTTAGCAATATTTGCCGACTTCAGTCCTTACTCATCAGAGATGCTTTGCTACCCGCGCATATCTTCTCTCCTAACTTAATCTCCGTAAAGAATGTCCGAATGTCATATTATGCCCAAAGGTATGAGTTAGAAATAGAAATAAATGGAAAAATTACAAGTAGTAATATTAGCCAGTTAATTAGTAATAAGATAATAAGGAATAGATTTTTAAAATATTGTATAATAGCTACTAAGGTCTGTGGTAAAATTTAATTTTTCTTCCGGTGCTGCAGGTGTCTATAGGCTACGGTAACAGCTTACCAACAGGTAGACAGTATGTTTGTTGGCTACCTTAGAGGTATATAAAAAAAAAAGTAGGATAATTATATTCTTCATTAAATTTTCAATCTTAGCGTAAACATAGAATGAATGTATAAAGTAAATAGATATAGTAATAGACTTAAGAACAGGAATAAAATTAAACAATAACATGTAGCTAGAAATTAAGGTAAATACGGTCCCTGATTTCCAGCGTCAGGGGAAAAATACTAAGATATTAATAAAAAAAAACTGAATCTCCGTATTCATGTGATCTCTTTTTTGTAGGGAAATTCAGCATCAGATACTCCTCCGCTTACTGGCTAAAACTCCACGTTGGCCTCAAAACCTTTAGTCGGAAAAGCTCGCGCATACTTCCGTAATCCCAACGGCATTGGCACTTTTCAGGGTCACATCTCTAATTGGCGTTGGAGCTCTCTAGTTTCCAGTTATGATCAGAAACACATCGAGGCCTTTGATAAGAGGCGAAAAGTGAATTCGAACTCGTGGCCACAGCCTCTCTTATGAGGTTGTTATACACCCTCTCACGACGCCCAGGCTTATCGCTACGAGTAGGAAAAAGCAAGGTTCTTTCTCTCTCGCTTTCCGTAGACTCCTTTTGCGACAATCTATGTGATCCCTGATGTATAAGGGACAAATGAATTATAGTTAGATGACCAGCAGCACTAGCAGTAATAATTCAAACTAACAACTTATAATTTGCAAGCCGCTATAAAACAAGGGTATTGGCGTTTACTACACAAAGGTAATCTAATCGCCGGATAATAAATAAAAGCTTGGAAGCTGTATTAATTGGATAATATACATTTAACTTAGTACAAGGTCTCATTAGAGTCCCTGATCCCCGCTACAGCCATTAGTCTCCGCGTAATCCGCGCAGCAGTTACACCTGCCTAATGTCCCCCGTCTCCAGTTAACGTTTGCTATACTATCACACAAATCCCTAAGCAGTAACTTATCGAAGTTAACTTAAATTCAAAAATAAATTAAATGTAACATTGGTATAATTTGTGCCCGTCCTCGTATACATTTTACTTATTTATATTTCTTTTGCATAAACCAAACGAGAGAGTAAAAAATATATACAAGAGATACTACTACTACTGAATATTAAACTTTATTAATAGTGGGGAATTTGGGCCGTCTTCCACCACGCTAGCCCAACGCGGGTGGGGAGCTATAGCCTCGTTTGTTGATTAGCAGGATACACCAAGAGCAGCGAAGATGGCTTAAGTCCCATGAGGTGTTGTGTGAGACCCCATACACCCCACAAGAGATACAAAAGGCTAACGTAAATCATTCTATTTTAGTCAACCTTCTAGGATGTGAAGAGAAGAAAAAGAAAGGAAATACAATCGGTGAAAAACGAAAGTTAATAATAGTATAAATACAGACATTGATATGTTTTTTTTTTTTTTTTTTTTTTTTTTTTGGTTGTGGGTTTTTTGGGGGGGGGGTTGGGGGGGG